>OZ057400.1:73164354-73339643 GCA_964056695.1 Melieria picta
GGTAAAAATTGTTGGGTGTGTAATTTTAACGGAAAGTCCAAGTGCAATTATCGACGATATTATGAAATCTGTTCCTGCGAGTTGCATGTTGTGCTTTGTTTCCGTATACTGTCTTTATGTATTACTCTTCCCCTCACTGTTAAAATCGTGTCCCCGCGATCTTCATTTACTTTATGTTTATTGTATTTCGTTGCAAGTTTATTGCGGCGGTCCGTTCGGCTATATATTATGTCCCCTGGTTTATATGTTATGACCTTCCTATTTTTATTGTGATATTGAAGTAATTTATCTTGATTTTCTTCAAGTATATCCTTGATGTCAAGATATTTTTCGCGGTTGAAAAATACGTCTTCCGGTTTGTATCCTGTGGAGGAGTGGATAGTCCTATTATATTGGCGAACAGCGTTAAAAATTTCTTCACCGGGTGCGGTTTTGTTTTCAGCAGCTAAACTCTGTGTCAGTTCGATAAGTGTGCTGTGCAATCGTTCGACCTGAGCGTTGGATGTTGAGTGATGTACTGGTGTCACCGAATGCGTTATTCCCAATCGGTTGTACAAAAATTTTACAATGTTCGAATTAAATATACTTTCGTTATCAGTCATAAGATATTTCGAGTTTGGGTATACTTGTGTAAGTACTTCTTCTATGGATTCGTGGCAATTTATCTTTGTGTCAAGTTTGCGTAGGAAACAGTATTTAGAGTATCGATCTACAGAGCTAAGATACTGCATGTTATTAATATGGAATATGGAATTTGTATGTACTCTCCTACCCGTGTTGGTATTGGGGTTTTTCCTAAAGGTTGTTTATTTGGGTGTCGTTCGTACTTGTGTTGTAGACATATTTCACAACATATTGCCTCTTGCTTACACATTTTCCTTATGTCAGGCCAAAAATGTGTCAACAATATTTCTTGTGTGTTATTCTTGTAGTTTCTATGTGCACGTTTATGTACCTGCGTAACTATTTCTTTTTGTTCATTTACAGAAGTAACGTCCGTCAGTTGGTTTTGAGCTAATATAGGGTGTTTTTTTTAGAGGTATAGAACTTCGAATTGAAATAAAACACAAGAAAATCGTTTTAATGTCCATCAATTTGGCTTTATTGGAAGGATAATTTTATGCCATTAATGTTTAAATATGATTTCGGGCATGTGGCCGCCGCGGCTGGCTCGAATAAAGCCAATTCTACAGGTCCAATTTTCAACCACTTTTTCGAGCATTTGGGGCCGTATGTCGGCAATAACGCCACGAATGTTGGCTTCCAAGTTCCCTAACGTTTCTGGTTTGTTGGCGTAGACGAGCGACTTCACATATCCCCAAAGAAAATAATCCAATGGTGTCAAATCACACGATCTTGGTGGCCAATTGACAGGTCCATTCCGCGAAATTATGCGCTCATCGAATGTTTCCTTCAATAAATCGATTGTGACGTGCGCTGTGTGGCATGTAGCGCCGTCTTGTTGGAACCACAACTCATCCACATTCATGCCATCCAATTCGGGAACAAAATAGTCGGTTATCATGGCTCTAAACCGGTCTCCATTAACGGTAACTGACTCTCCAGCATTATTTCGGAAGAAGTATGGCCCAATGACTCCACCAGCCCATAGAGCACACCAAACAGTCAGTTTTTGTGGATGTAATGGCGTCTCAAGGGTCTCATGTGGATTCTCTTCACTCCAAATGCGGCAATTTTGCTTGTTGACGTAGCCATTCAACCAAAAATGAGCCTCATCACTGAACAAAATTTTGCGATGAAAATCAGCATCGAGATCAATCTCATTTTCGGCCCATACACCAAAATCACGACGCATTGCATGGTCTCGCGGCTTTAATTCTTGCACAAGCTGGATCTTGTAAGGTCGCAAGCCAAGATCTTTGCGCAAAATCTTCCATAAAGTTGATGGACAAAGCTCCAATTGCTGTGCACGGTGGCGAATCGATTCATTCGGGTCCTCTTCAACATTTTGCTCTACAGCGGCAATTGTTTCTTTGGTGCGCACTGTTCGACGTCTCTGCGGATGCGTATTATCACATAGAGTAAACGTAGTGCGAAAACGACCCATGGTTAACCGAATTAATTGCTCTGATGGACGATTATGTCGACCATAAAATGGACGGAGCTTGCGGTAAACTTCGCGAACTGAACCATTATTTTCGAAATAAATTTGCACGATTTGCAAGCGTTGTTCTTTTGTCAACCTGTTCATGATGAAATGGCAAACCAAACTGAACATAAATGACATTAGAGTTGCCAGATTTGACCACAAAATGCCAGTTTTATCTCTATTCGAAAAACAAACCTCTAAAAAAAACACCCTATACAAAGGTGCAATTTGGGAAGGTAGTGATAATTGCATCCTTTAAATGGAAAATGATTTCTTCTGCTATTTTCAGGGCATTAGTGACATTTTGTCTAACAACGTCTCTTAGTTTTGCTATCAAGTCTGGTGTGTCCTTAAAAAATATTATGTGTCTAAATCGGCCGGGAAATATTGTTTGGGTTAATGCTTCGTCTCGTTCGTTATCCTGTAGTAAAATTATTTGATTTTTGAATGAATTAAGTGGCTGCTTAACGTTTTTAATAATATTATTTGGCGAGCTTTTTTGTGAATGATCTGAACAATTTGTAGTGTTATTAATTTGCTGACGTGATAGTGCATCTGCTACAACATTCTGATGACCTGGTTTATAAACTAATTTGGCACCATATTCTTCAATTAAATTTTTCCAACGTTTTAATTTTGCATTTGGGTTTTTCTCAGAGATAGAAAAAATTAATGATTGGTGATCCGTGTAAATGGTTAAATCCGCTACGCCATATAAATAATTCCTAAGTTTTTGTAAGGACCATACGATTGCTAATAACTCTTTCTCATTGGTACTATAATTTTGTTCTGTTTCGTTTAATGTACGTGATATAAATGCAATTGGCTGCCGATTCTGTGCTAGAACTGCCCCAATAGCGACATTGCTTGCGTCTGTTGTCAAACTAAAAGGTTTGGAGAAATCTGGTTGGTAAAGTTCAACCTGTTCCTGTAATGCGTTTTTTATTTTTTCTAGAGCTTCTACTGCTGCCGTATCTAGATGTATGAGTGTCTTGGCACTTTGATTCTTCGTAATCATTCCTAATTCTCCTCTCAAATGAATGGTTAATGGTTTTGTAATTTTAGCAAAATCTTTTATAAATTTCCTATAATAACTAGCTAGTCCTAGAAAAGATCTTAGCTCTTTTAAATTTTTGGGTTGTGGGTAGTTCTTTATAGTTTCAATTTTTTTAGGATCGACCGTTATCCTGTTGTGCTTAACAATATGTCCAAGGTATTCAACTGAATCCTGGAAGAAATGTGACTTTTCGTCAGAAATTTTCATGTTAGCATTGTGCAATGCGTTTATTATAATGTAAAGATGTTCCATATGTTCTTCGGGTGTAGAAGAATATATTAACACATCGTCTATATAAACATACGCGAATTTGCCAATGTATTCCCTAAGAATGTCGTCGATGCATCGTTGAAAAATGGATGGGGCATTCTTTAATCCGAATGGCATCCTAATAAATTCATACTTCGCACCGTTGACAGAGAATGCTGTCTTTTCTCGATCACATTCCTTAATTAATATTTGGTGGAAACCTGATTCTAAATCAATTGTGGAAAAAATTTTTGCTTTTCCTAAGTTTTGTATAGTCATATTAACATCTGGAATAGGATATCTGTCAGTAATCGTATGAGCGTTAATTTTCTGGAAGTCAACAACCATCCGTCTTTTGGGTCTACCTTGGTCATCGGTGCCCTTTTTTGGGACAGTCCATATAGGTGAATTATATGGGCTTTTGCTAGGTTGAATAATGCCGTCATTTAACAATTTATCAATCTCTTTCCTGACAAAGTCGTGATCAGACATGGGATATGGATATTGCTTTGTCCATATCGGATCTTCCGATTCAGTCCTAATCGATGCTTGTATAGTGGTTGTAAAAGGCAATGTTTCACTAATACAATTATTTCTTTTCATAAGTTCATGTACCTCGTCCTTAAATTTATCATTATTAATTGTATAATTAATCTTTGGTTCAACTTTTGGAACCTTCTTCTTCTGGTATCTTAAGCAATAATTAAATAAATTTACTTCTGCTTTTATTTGGCGTAATCCTTGTTCTCCAAGAATCATGTCAAATTCGCTAATCTCATTCATTTCAAAAAAGGTTAAATGATGACCATACATCGTAATAATTTTTTTAGAATATATCACTGAGTAGCCATGTAAAGTCTTTGTTTTAAATGGTTTTATTTTCACAGATTTACCAATTTCACATTTTATATTAATATAGTTATTAGTAGATCCTGTGTCTACTAAAAGGGTAACGGGTGTGCCTGTTAAACCGCACTTTGTTTGAATGCAGGGCAGCCCATTTAATCGCTTTAAAAAGGTACTGCCTGATTCATATTGTTCTTCATAATTACAAAAATCTACAGATTCTAATTCTTCGTGTATAGTCTGATTAATTTGCATTCTATTTTGTGGTATAGCCACATTCTGATTACTATCTCTTCTATACATATCATTTGCATTGTTATAATTACCATTTATGGCATTGTTGTTCCTGGTTGTCCGTAAGAACTGCCTGGAATTATCCACGTCCATTGGGATTGGTGCAGGTTGCCGCTGTTGTGGTTGGTTGTTAAAACTTCTTGGTTGAAATGTTGGTTGCTGGAGTTCGCTTCTCTGCATTCTTATATTTGGTGTATACTGTTGCTGCCATCTGTCCTCTCGGTGTGGATGTGGATGGGCATTACGATTATCGTTGAAGCGCCCGTATCCTGGACCGTTGTTGAATCTCACTGGAGTTGCTTGTATCTCGAACTGATGATTCAGGTTGTCATGGTGAATTGTGCAGGCTATCGCATATGCGGATTCTAAATTTGTCGGATTGTTGCTGTATAATGTTCCGCTAGTGAATTTGGAGTTCAGCCCGAGGATAAACGTTCGCACTGCTTCCTGGTTGGCATAGTCCTTCATTGCTTCATTGCTTTGTTCCGCGGACATCTCAATTTTTGATAATGCTAAATTGAGTGCTTTGGACACCTCGCTGTGAAATTCTGCAAGTGTTTTCCTGCCTTGCACGATCTTCTTCATCTCATCCAGCAAAACGTATAAAGGCCGTTGATCCGCAAAGGTGTAATCCAACCGACTGATAATCGCATAGAAATTCATTTTTGTATTATGATTCGTAAGGATATCAGCGGCGGGTCCTGTGATCTTTGTCCTCACGATTCCCAGGGCGCTATAGTATCTGGGATGTTGACTATAGTTTTTAATAGCCTCCATGAAAGTCCATGCTTGTGACCTCCATGATCTGTATTGGTTTTTATTGCCGTCGAAGTTTGGCAAGGATTTATATAAATCGAGATCAATTTCCCTTGGATCACTAATATTCAATTGAACGTCTTTGTGTTCACTTATTGTTGTTGCCTGTGGAGAATTGTGTCGTTCCACTGATTCCAATCGTTGTGTAAAATTATTCTGCTTTTCTTGCATAGCCGCGATCATCGTAGTAATTTGTGCGGTGAGTTGGGCCATTCGCTGCTCCATTTTTGTTACTCTTGCTGCCATTTTTGTTTTTCCTGCTAAATTTACTTCCTTTGTAACCGTCGATAACTCCTGGTATCTTCGATGTCCGTCCGCTTCGTGGTGGATCGAAGTTTCTGCTTAGGTTATCAAAACCTTGTTGGTTAATTAACTCTCCGTCGGCCTCGATAGCTCAGCGGGTAGCGCGCTGGCTTCTCATACCGAGCGCTTCAGGTTCGATTCCTGGCTTGGGCTGGAAAAAACACTCATCTACTTCTGTCGCTATCCACATGAAGGGAATGAGAATTACAAGAATCGCACAAGTGCGCTCTTGGCAGGCAATGGCAAAACCTCCAAGTGTGACCGAAAAACTGCCAATCGCCGTTCGGATTCGGCCTTAAACTGTAGGTCCCCTCCCTCCCTTTCCGCATCCGCTTGAAATGTGTGCTGTAACATATCGAGCCCTTCCCGCGTTTTTATCGTATGAGCCAAAAACCAAATTTTACAGGAGACGTATTTTTTGGTTTTCTCTGCATTGGCGCAACATAGTTGCATGATTTTTGGTATACACACTTTATTTAGGGTTTCACACTTGGAATAGGTAATTTTAGTGACTTCAACAAAGCGCAACGGTGTTATTTTGGACATACGATAATTTGTGCGGGCACTATTATGAGCGATTCAAATATTGCAGTGGCACATACGATAAAATCGTTTCTAAGTAAATATAATGTTTTCCTTGGTATAATGTATTTTCATTTATTGAATACAAAATATTGTTACTTTCAGATTGATATAGTGTAATTCATAGGTGATCTAGTGTAGTTTTATTTATGAAATACGATACATTCTTTCAGAAAAAATTAAATACTATCTTCTTCTTCTGTTTGAACTAGTACATCTTTGGTCATTCCATCAATTTTTAAATCTAAATATTCATGACTAGCAGGGCCCCGTGGCTTTGCACGCACTTTTAAAGTCAATGAGGCCAATAAATCAAGTTCTTCTTAACCCTTTGTTGATCCCGTTAGATTTTTATGAAAAAATACTTATCTCATTATTTCTCATTTGAGATATAATTTCACCTTTCACCATATCTGAAGTCAATTGGCGCATTAAATCATGTTTCGCCATACAAACTCTTAACCCATCGTTGACCTCGTCAGATATCGATTTTCGAAAAAATGAAAAACACGTATCGAATTATTTCACATTTGAAATAAAAAAACATTTAACTTAGTTTGAAGTCAAAAAGCGTAAAAACATATTGGTTCATACAAACTTTTAACCCTTGGTTCACCCCTGTATATTTTGAAAAAGATGAGAAACACGTGTCAAAATATTTTTGATTTCAAGTGTTTTCACCAACTTTGAAGTCAAAAGGCCTATCGAGTCATATTTTTTCGTAGACTTTCCGTATACGATCCTTAACCCTTGGTTCACACCGTTACATTTTGATTTTCGAAAAAATAAAAAATACGTGTCGCATTATTTTTTATTTGAAGTGTTTTCACCAAATTTTAAATCAATAAGCCTATTAAATCGCATTTCTTCATACAACACCTTAACCCATGATTTGCCCCTTTAGACCCCGAATTTAAAAAAATCCCATCTTAGCGGAAGTTGATTTTTCAATATGTACCTACAGTTCAAATTTCATATTTGTAGCTTTAGCGGTTTGAGCAGGGCGATGATGAATCAGTCAGTCAGGATAAACAATTATATGCATATAGATTCACTTTTCACTATTCAAATGTTCTCAATTGTACGATTTATTTAGAACAAGCAGTTTTTTAACTCTCCCTCTAAAATTTAACACACTTTTTTAATAAAGTTAAAAATTAACTTTTTGCAACTAGAGCAATTTTATCGTAACGCATAGCTAGTCGCGGGCACAAAAAAAGAAGGAAAAATATGAAGTGGGCATACGATAAAATTGTTTTTCCTCTAACTTCGTAGCGATTCATCGTAGAGATGTGAGCTTTTAGGGACTGATGACTAATTTATAGTGCTATCGTTATCGGTAAAAAAAAGAATTTCGGTAAAAATGGCTCATACGATAAAATCGCGGGAAGGGCTCGATATGTTGGCAAAAACAGTGTTGCATACACAGTTCAAAAACGGGTGAAATATGTGGTATCACAATGGGCCTTTCAGGCCTCCGAGTGTGTCTCTTATAGAGGCAGCCACCGCAACCTAACCTAACCTAATTAACTCTCCAATATTCCAGGATCTGTTAATTGTTCCAAAGGTATTATCCGCTTTCTCAGGACTTATACCTTGGCGTTTTTTTGTTTATTATTTAAGCACTTTTCTCAAACACTAGTGCTGGAAGTCCTACTTCCCGTGGAATTTTTTAATTTTATTTTATCCTTTTTTCATCACCGCAGGATAAAAATGGCTTAAGGACCGGCTTGAGCCCCCAGTTAACAAACGATACACGGTGTTTGTGTTTTGGTTCAGCACATGCGTGCTGCGTTTATTGAGTCTGATCTTAAACTGAATACATGTTACTCTTAATGTTACTTACGATACCTAATACATTTTCTTCCGTTATTGGTTTTGCCTGCTATCAGGTAGCAGATGTTATTAGTTAGTTTAGTGTGCTGACAGATAAGGATATTTTGGGTTAGTTTCGTTTGTTCTATTTGTTTGCATATAAGAATATTGTTTGTTGCTGGCTGATATGATGTTTTGATGTATTTTGGTTTTTGGATTTTGGTGCGTCGATGCGATAAGGAATACATCCCTTAACTCGTGCAAAGCCGCGGGGCCGAGCTAGTCTCGGACAGCATTGAAATTTGGTACAGCGTCATGGCGTAGACGCTCCTCCACCCTTAAGATATTTGCGCCTCTGTAAATATTAACATAATTATTTAAACTTAATAATTATAACTCAATTAATAACTTATGCTTGTTAATGAATGATGATATTAGAATTTATTTATACAACCAAAATCTATTCAGTTTTTTACATTTTTATTTGTTACACCTATTTTCCATTAATTTTAGGTTTTCACTTACATTTTCTCTTTTTTGTATTCTTTTATAGAAAAAGAAAAAGTAAATTCATATTTTTGGGATATTGTATTTTCGTTCTAATTGAGATTTGTAATATCTAAGTAGTTCCAGCCGCCGTAGCTCAGCTGGGTAGTGCGTTGGGCCGCGAGTCAAATGCGACGCTCGAACTCAGGTTCAAGACTCCGTTGCTGCTAACACCTAAAAAAAGAAAAACAACAATTTTTCTTTCGGCGGCTGTCCTCTCAGCAGGAAATGGCAAACCTCTGAGAGTAATATTGCCTATGAAAAAGCTCCCAAGTCGCCATTCGGAATCGGCATAAAACTGTAGGTCCCTTCCAACCCTGTACAAATTCGCACGCACAACACGGATGGTTGCGGGTAGCTAGGCCTTAGTCTCGTAATCGGGCTGTCGTGCCAGTCAATTATTAATTACTAGTATCTAGTTTGCCTTTTATTAGATGTGTCTGTTGTGGAATTACCTTCTTTATTAAAATTGTCAAGTTCTTTATATTTCGGCTTGCATTTTGCTACCTCCCTGTTAACTACAACATTTTCTAACTGAGTAAATTCATTATTTCTGTCTCTATAAAAGTTCAATATTTTGAAAATTTTTTCTTCTAAGTCCAAGTTTTTTCTATCTTTATCTGCTTCCATTATTCTTAAATGTTCTGTTGAGGAATCTGGCAACTCCAAATATGTCTTACCCCTACAACAGCAATGGTTTTTCGAACAGAAACCGTTACTTTGAACATTTTCAGAAACCGAACCTTTGATCAGAAACCGAACTTGTATGTGAACGCTTGTAAGTATGTGAAACCATTTTATTGAATTGGGTCAGTCTGAATAAAACCACTAAACGAACAAGTCGTGCTTTTTTATTTATCTCGTGGCTTCCGGGGATCGGCAACAGGTTATGGGCCCAGAGCCTTCGTCGGGATAAAGTAAAGTGGTCGATTTTGTTTGTGCGTTTGTCGATTCAAAAAGAAAAATGAGTTCGCAATATCAGATCGAAAAATTGGACGACGCGAACTACGATACGTGGTGCATACAAATGCAGTGTGTTTTGGTGCACGCGGAGATTTGGACAGTAGTGAGTGGCGAGTTCGCAAAGCCAGAAGCAGGGGCGCTGTTGGCCAAATGGAGAGCCGAAAACAAAAAGGCCTTGGCCATAATAATGCTCAGCGTCAAACCCTCACAGCTAGGGTATGTGAAAAACGGTACCAGTGCGTCTGAGGCATGGCAAAAGCTGCTAAGTGTGTATAAGCCACGTGGCCCAATTTGCAAAGTGAGCCTATATACCAGGTATGCGCCTATGAAACCGGTAATTATTTTTGAAAAAACACGTTTATTGTGAGGAAATGATTACAATTTTATTCTTCAAAGTAATGGCCATCGCTAGCTACACATTTTTCCCATCTCTCAGGCAATTTATGGATGCCTCGCCAAAAAAATGTTTCGTCTTTTGCCTGAAACCAATCATCGATCCATTTTTTGACTTCTGCGTGAGAATTGAAGCGCCGTTCCGTTAATGCGTGGCCCATCGATGCAAACATGTGATAATCCGAAGGCGCCAAGTCTGGTGAGTAAGCCGCATGAGCAAGAGCTTCCCAGTTGTACGATGCAACCAATTCTTTGGTGGCTCTAGTGCGGTGTGGTGGTGCGTTGTCATCGAGGAAAATCACTTTGTGTTGCCTGGCTCCATATTCTGGGCGTTTTTGGCGTATAGCACGGTTCAAATCGGCCAATTGTTGTTGGTAACGTTCACCGTTAACCGTTTCACCAGGTTTTAGAAGGTCATACCATATGACACCACGCTGGTCCCAGAAAACACATAGCATGGCCTTCTTTCCGAAGCGATCTGGCCTTGCGGTCGATTGCGCACTTTCGCCGCGGTTAACATACGATCTTTTTCGTTTGGGATTCTTGAAAAAGACCCACTTTTCATCACCAGTTACGATTCGATGCATAAACGACTTTCTTTTGCACCGGGCGAGCAGCATTTCACAAGTGGTTTTTCGGTTTTCTTGCTGCCTTTCAGTCAGTTCATGTGGCACCCATCTACCGACCTTCACAATTTTTCCCATTGCTTTTAAACGTTTTCCGACGGTCCGACGGTCAACACCCAATTGTTCTGCGAGCTGTTCTTGCGTTTGGCCATCATCTTCATCGAGCAATGCTTGCAATTCGGCGTCTTCAAACTTTTTTGGTGGCCGGCCACGCTCCTCGTTTCTCACATCAAAATCACCACTTTTAAATTTATTGAACCACTCGTTACACTGTGTGCGACCAAGAGCATGCTCGCCGTAAGCTTCCACAAGCATTCGATGCGATTCAGAAGCGTTTTTCTTCAAATGGTATCACAAAATTAACTGTGTCCGCAAATCGTAATTTGTAGGCACGTAATCCGACATTTTCCGGAGCGTCAAACAATGCGTTGTTGGATGAAACTTGACAAATTGTGAACTGAATATTGTTGACATATGACAGAAGAAGTAAACATGACATTTGGTACGGTTCCGAAGTTTATAAATATTCGGCTATTTACCGCTAGATGTCGTTACCGGTTTCATAGGCGCATACCTGTAAAAAGTTACTGACCCTCAGTATGTCGGGAGGTGCGTCAATGGCTCAACATATCCAAGAATTTGTGAAGGTGTCTGAAAGTTTGGCAGAGGTTGGCATTCAACTCAATGATGAGCTCTTGGTGATTATCATAATGTCCAGTTTACCCGGAAATTTCGAGAATTTCGTTGTAGCGATGGAAACGCGTGATGCCTTCCCCTCCTTCGAAGTTCTCAAGGTGAAGCTTCTAGAAGAGTACGACCGTCAAACTCAAAAAGAAAGCGAAAGTACAGTTAGCCAGCAAGCGTTTTTGGCGAAAGGGGAAAACGAGCAAAACAAGAAGCAGTTTAAAGGAAAATGTTATAATTGCGGGAAGCATGGGCATATGGCGGCCAAGTGCAAAGCGCCGAAAAGTGACGAAACAACGAAATGAGATGTGTTCCTTTTCAACGTTGGCGGCGATGCATATGTGTAGTGACAGAAAAATGTTCACTGCTCTCAAAAAATGCTCGGAGAGAGTGATGTTAGCTTCAAATAACTAAGTATGTAGGAATAGGTACAGTCGAAATATATTCCAAATGCAAAATAGTGCTCAGTGATGTTTTGTTTATACCAAAAATGATAGGAAACTTTATATCAGTTGGAAAAGCCATCAGTAATGGCGTAATGGTAAATTTCAACAAAGACTGTGTCACCATTAAAAGCCAGATGGGCGAGGTTGTGTTAAGAGCTCCCAAGCGAAACAATTTGTACATTTTTGAGTGCGCAACAGGCTTACAATCATGTTTCAGTGCGTCGACTGCGAGAGCTATGCTTTGGCATAAGCGGTATGGACACATGAACTTTAAAAGTTTGTGCGAATTGTCCAACAAGAAAATTGTCAACGGACTAGAATTGAAAAATATACCCAGTGAGATAAATTGTGACGTTTGTATGAAAGCAAAAATAAGTGCAAAGCCATTTCCGAAGAGTAGTGAGCATAGTTCTGTGAATTTGTTGGACTTAATCCACTCAGGCGTGTGTGGTCCTATGCCAAAAGCTTCTCTTGGCGGTGCACGTTACTTTGTCACATTTATTGACGAAGCGCATATTTGTGTATTTTTTAAAAGCGAAGAACGAAGTGTTTGAAAAATTTAAAATGTTCAAAAATTTAGTAGAGTGCCAAACTGAAAGAAAATCAAAATATTGAGAAGCGACAATGGCACTGAATACATCAATCGTGAATTCGATAATTATTTGTGCGTAAACGGTATTCAAAGACAGTTGACGGTTCCACATACGCCGCAACAAAACGGGGTTGCGGAGCGCGCAAACCGAACAATTGTTGAGATGGCCCGTAGTATGCTTGTAGAAGCCGGTCTCAGAGAAACTTTGTGGGCTGAAGCCGTCGCGACTGCAGTGTACATATGGAATCGGTCGGTAACAAAACAATTAATCGATAAAACGCCGTATGAAGTGTGGACTGGAAATAAGCCAAATGTTTGTCATTTAAAGGTGTTTGGGTCAAAGGCAATTGGTTTGGACAAGACTCAACATCAGAAATTTCGCGCAAAGGGTAAAGAATATACTGTAACGATAAGACAGTTTGTCGCTGTGCAAAGCAACCCTGTCGCTACGCGCCGTGCTATAATTCAATCTGGCAACGACGGCCGCGACAATGATGGCAACTTTTAGGCCAATCTGGCAATGATGGTCGCGATCATCATGGAAACCTTTAGTCCACTCCGGAATGTGCGAGAACGATCTGCGCGATGGCCGGACAGGTATAAAAGACAGCCGGGTGCGGCGCAGCGAGTCAGTCTTGGTTTGACAAGTGAAGGTGCCACACGTAGTGGTTAAGCAAATAATTAAGTGTAAAGACAGTAAAGTGTGAAATTGGTGAAATAAAGTGATTGTTGGTTGTTATTGACTGCGTTTGAAAAATTAAGTGTGTTTCTGTTCTAAACTGCACAATCCAGAGATACGTACTAGCCCACTAGAATTAGTATTTCGTAACATTTGGTGTCAGAAGTGGGATTGTGCTACGGAATAAATAAAGGAAAAAAATTAAATAAAATTATAAAACGCAGACATGGTTAAACTCGAGCAACTGAAGGTGGACCAGCTGAAAAAGGAGCTGGCTGCCTGGAATTTGCCGACTGCTGGCGGAAAGGTGGAGTTGCAGCTGCGCTTGCGAGAGGCGTGTGAATCGCGAGGCATCGATTGGGCTGCGCACGAGTTCGGAACGCAGGAGCTAGAGGCGTCGGGTAAAGTAGAGGAATCGCCTGCGGGTGCTGCGTCGATGCAAAGTACGGCTGCAGCGGCTGCGCCACCACAAGCAATGGACATGAGCCAGCTTATGGTTGCAATGAGAGGCATGTTTGAGGAAACTTCTGCGAAACTGGAAATTACCAATCAGGAAATTTCGGCGAGAATGGAAACAGCGACCCATGAAATATCGGCGCAAGTATCGGCAAAACTGGAAAATGCGAATCGGGAGTTGTCCAGCAAGCTTCAGGAAAATTCTGCGCGCTGGGAACAGAAAGTGGAAGAAATCGCCAACCAGCTAAATGTGAAGGTGGAGCACCTGGGAACTCGAGTGGAACACTTGGATAAACGAGTCGACGACCTGGATGAGTTCTTGAACAAACGAGTTGACAGTCTGGAAGACTCGATGAACAGAAAAATGGACGAGCGGCTTGAGAGATTCAGCTGCGAGCAAGGGTGCGGTCTGTTGAGGAAAGTTTTGCCATAGAAGTGCCTACTTATGATGGTACTACGTCGTTCGACACATTCAAACTACAGTTCGACCTGGCTGCTCTGGAAAATCAGTGGACCGATATCAGGAAAGGTCGGAGACTGATACTGGCTCTAAGAGGTCCTGCGGCTGAGGTAATAAAAACAGTGCCGGAAAGTTTGAGAGGTGATTACGAGACCGTCATAAGGGCGCTGGCAGCCAAATACAGTGACGAGCACAACAAAATGGTGTATTACTGCGAGCTGAAGAACCGTAGACAAAGAGCCAACGAGGCGCTGCAGGCGTATGCGGCAGATATTGAGCGGCTGGTACCGCTGACCTACCCAGAATTCAGCATGGAAGTTTTGGAAAGGCTGAAGATCGAGGCGTTTATCGAAGGCATTCTTGACCCGGAGACTCGTGTGAGTACCTTGATGATGATGAAGCCGACGTTCCAGGAGACGGTGACAAGTGCATTGATGTATGAAGCTGCCTGGAGGGGAAGTTTTAGACATTCATCTGCGGAAAGGCGTCGAGTCCAATCTGGACGTGCCACGCAAAGCCAGCCAGTGAGCTCAGAGGTACCAACGAGGCTGCGGGCAATGGCATCTAGAATCAGTTGCTGGCGATGTGGCAAGCAAGGCCACATTTCACGAGACTGCCATCTGCGAGAGAATCGTTCCGGAGAACAGGCGTCACCAAGATGTACTGACGCGCTATCACGCCGTCCGTGCAAAGTCGAATGCAGGCAGTGCTCGCGAGCCGAAAGCAAAGAACAGATAGTGGACGTCCGGCTGGTGAGCGTTATGCCAGAGGAAGAGTGGTCTGCGGAGAGGCTACAAAAGGACCAGCGTGAGGATGCGGATCTTGCAAAAATCGTCGAAGGCAAAGAGCAAGGCGCACGTCCAGACTGGCAGGAGATGGCCGGTGAAAGCCCGATCGCTAAGGCTTACTGGGCACAGTGGAAAAGTCTGCGGCTGAAAGAAGGATGCCTGTATCGCGAATGGGAGAGCGCGGATGGTCGGACCAGCAACTCCCTAATGGTAGTGCCGAAATGCAGAATCAACGAGGTCATCGAGGCATACCATAACGACTCCAGTGGAGGGCACCTGGGCATCACCAAAACCGTCGCCAAAATAAAAAGACGATTCTACTGGGTAGGATGTCAGGAGTCTGTAGCCGAGTGGATTAAGAGCTGCGACCGATGTTCAGCAGCGAAAGGGCCAACAAGAAGATCTCGAGGCCGCATGCAGCAGTACAACGTGGGAGCGCCCTTCGAGCGGATTGCTATGGACGTCGCCGGCCCATTCCCAACTAGTACTCAAGGCAACAAATATGTGCTGGTGGTAATGGATTACTTCAGCAAATGGCCCAAAGTGTACCCAATTCCTAACCAGGAGGCCACTACGATCTCGGAAAAGCTGGTAAACAACTGGGTAGCCAGGTTCGGAGTTCCGTTGGAGTTGCACTCGGATCAAGGCCGGAATTTCGAGTCTGCGGTATTCAAGGAAGTGTGTGAGCTGCTGGGGATAAAGAAAACGCGTACCACCCCTTTGCACCCACAGTCCGACGGCATGGTGGAACGCTTTAACCGGACACTAGAGGAATACCTGCGGAAAGTGGTAGGCAGGAATCAAAAGGATTGGGACACGCATATCCCCTTGTTCCTAATGGCGTATAGGTCAGCCCCGCACGACACGACATCACTCACTCCAGCCCGAGCAGTATTCGGCACAGAATTGCGGTTACCCGCTGACTTGAAGTTCGGGGTAGTCAGCACGACGGGAGGCGCTAAGACGGACTACGTGGCCAATAAGCGGGCGGAACTGGAGGGGATTCACTAGTTTATAAGGAGCCGCACCAAACTGGTCAGCGATAAGGCGAAAGCCAGATATGATCTACGGGCCAACTCAGCAGGGTTCCAAGAAGGCGATCTGGTAATGCTCTACAACCCGCACCGGAGGAAAGGTTTGTCTCCGAAACTTCAAGCGTCATGGGAAGGACCTTACGAAGTCGTGACTAGGATAAACGACGTGGTATACAGGATTCAACGTTGCAGCAATAAAGGCGCTAAGCTGAAGGTAGTCCATTTGCAGCGCCTGGCGCCTTATCACAGCGGAACCTCGGCACTTGTTCGGGACGAACAAGTCTAAGTGGTGGGCAGTGTAACGATAAGACAGTTTGTCGCTGTGCAAAGCAACCCTGTCGCTACGCGCCGTGCTATAATTCAATCTGGCAACGACGGCCGCGACAATGATGGCAACTTTTAGTCCAATCTGGCAATGATGGTCGCGATCATCATGGAAACCTTTAGTCCACTCCGGAATGTGCGAGAACGATCTGCGCGATGGCCGGACAGGTATAAAAGACAGCCGGGTGCGGCGCAGCGAGTCAGTCTTGGTTTGACAAGTGAAGGTGCCACACGTAGTGGTTAAGCAAATAATTAAGTGTAAAGACAGTAAAGTGTGAAATTGGTGAAATAAAGTGATTGTTGGTTGTTATTGACTGCGTTTGAAAAATTAAGTGTGTTTCTATTCTAAACTGCACAATCCAGAGATACGTACTATCCCACTAGAATTAGTATTTCGTAACAATACATTTGTTGGTTATTCTCTGACAGCAAAAGCATATCGGTTCTACGATTGTGAGGAGAAAAGAATTGTTGAAAAGAGAGATGTCATATTTGACGAAAGCGTGGTCGGTGAAGAACATGTGAAAAGGGGTGAAGAAATTGAACTCGAAGAGTGTATGACACGGCGTGAGAGACAAGGAGAAAGCGACGCGTTGAATATCGAAGGGGGAAAATGAAGTTCATCTTGAGGAGGAGCAATACGACACAGCATCAGAAGAAGGAGACAATTTGGAAACAAGCGAAGTAAGCGATATGCGGTGCGAAAGTGATAGCATAAGTGAGGATAGTCTAGCTGGAAAGCGTGGCAGAGGCAGACCGCGAATCGTTCGTATACGCAGCGTCGGACGTCCACGGAAGCAGTATCACATGATAAATTTTGCAGGCAAAGGTGAGATCAAAATTCCGCTTACAGTTTCAGAATCGCTGTCAGATAAAAATTGTGAATGCTGGCAAGACGCAATGAAGAAAGAGTACGATGCGCTCATAGACAACGAGACATGGGCTTTGGTTGATTGGCCTCCTGAAAAGAGAAAAATTGGGTGCAAATGGGTATTCAATGTAAAAAGAGATCAACACGGTAATATTGAACGCTATAAAGCGAGGTTGGTTGCTAACGGCTGCAGTCAACAGTATGGCGTTAACTACAGTGAAACGTTTTCACCTGTTGTGCGTTATGCTAATATACGCATGTTGTTCGCGTTGGCTGCAGAATTAGAGCTTCATATGCACCAACTGGATGTGTCGACGGCGTACCTGAACAACAAATTGGATGATGACATTTTTATGCAACAACCGGAGGGATTCGTGAGCCCGAAATATCCAAAACGCGTACTTAAGTTGAAGAAGGTGATATATGGACTCAAGCAGTCTGGTCGTGAGTGGAACCATCTGTTGGATTCTACACTGCGAAAAATCGGGTATGAACCTTGTGTGAACGAGCCGTGCTTGTATAAGAAAACCGATGGCAGGCAGTACAACCTGATCGCCGTATATGTAGACGACATCATAGCCGCGTGTTCCAGTGAGAGCGAATTAGTGAAGGTGAAGCAGCAGATTTCGGAGAGGTTCGAGGTCGAAAAGGGCAAAAAAAAGCATTTTCTTGGCATGGAAGTTGAACGTGTCGGCAGCGTAGGTGCTATTGCTGTAGGCCATACGCAATACATAAAAAACCTATTGAAGCAGTACGGTATGGAGGAATGCCGCAACGCAGGTACACCATTGGATCCTGGGTTCCAGATTCAATGCACCAAAATATATTGCATAATGATAGACGTCACCGATTACACCGTGCGACAAAAATCAAAAAATTTCAAAACACGAAAAATTCGGTATACTCGCGAAACTAGGGGCCAAATGTAGTAAAACTGCAGTTTTTCTCTCTGACGTCAGGATTTTTTTTAAAAGGGCTTTGAAATTTGAAGGACATGTTCATTTCAAAAAATTGAGTGCATTGTAGAATAACAATATGGGTATCAAATGAAAGAGAAAAATCCTTAGAATCATAGAAAATTTAATATTTTGGTGCAAAAGGACGAAGAGGTATTGAAAATGTCCTTTTAAAACTTTATCCTTGAATATCCTTGAAAATTGCCAGTATTTTTTTTTGAAAATATATCTTCAGGACTAATATGTACACTACCACATTCTCGAATTTCGTCCTTCTAACTTTAATAGTTTAGGATATAAAAAATTTTATATTTCTCATTATAAAACAAAGATATATTGCACCGTACGACAAAAATAAAATATTTAATTAACTCATGTATAAATCGTTATGCTGCTAATACTGGAGGTTAAATACACTAATTCTGCAATTTCAAAATTGCGTTTGAACATAAGTAATTTTTTTCACAAGACATTGAAAATTTAAAAATTCTCTTTCATTTGATACCCATATTGTTATTCTACAATGCGCTCAATTTTTAAAATAATTTTTTGAAATAAACATGTCCTTGAAATTTCAGTCCTTTTAAAAAAATCCTGACGTCAGAGAGAAAAACTAAAAGCGCAGTTTTACTACATTTGGCCCCTAGTTTCGCGAGTATACCGATTTTTTGTGTGTAAAATTTGTTGTCGCACGGTGTTATCAGTCACTCATTGGTGCGTTGATGTATTTGTCAGTGACGACTAGACGGGACATCTTGCATTCGGTCAGCAAATTAGCGCAGACGAATCGTGAACCTCATGCTGAGCACGAGGCAGCCGCAAAACATATTCTAAGGTATCTTTCAACAACTAAAAACTTAAAGCTTCGTTTCAGTAAAGGTATAAACAGAACCAAATCGTCGGCCGAATTTATACGCACCGAAAAATGACGCAGCGCGTCAGTCGTCGTGAAAATACGCACAGTGAAACAGAATGGGTGCGAAATTCGCATCAAAATTATTCCTGCAAACACGGCAAACACACTTCTTCTTTCACACTTTCTTCTTACTAACTTCCTCAATTAGCAGCTCCGTCTTGTCTATTTTGTAAAACATACGAAAGGGAAAGACAAAATTGATTATTTGGCACAATTTTTTATTAAAATTTGAAGCACTTACAACGTTGCAACCTTAAAGTAGCACAAATCACAAAATTTTTGCAGAATTTTTCGTTTGTTTATATTTTCGATTTTCACCTCTGACAGCTGCACAGCTGATTGGTTCGCACGACGACTGCGACAAAATTAGAATTTGTTCTATCGTCGGACGGCCAGTCGTCGGCCGAATATCGCAGTCGTCGTCGTTGTGGGCAATCACATGCACTGCTGTGTGTTTTAATTTTTACAGCGTACGTTCGGTGCGTAAAAATCGGCCGACGATTTGATTCTGTTTATATTATAAGACTGGCAACCAAGCAGTAGGGTATGTAGATGCTGACTGGGGCAGTAGCATTGATGACCTAAAGTCCTACACGGGTTATGCTTTCAAAATGGCTGGTTGTGTGTTCTCTTGGGAAAGCAAAAAGCAAGTAACCGTTGCGCTGAGCCGCACCGAAGCTGAATATATAGCGCTGACAGCAGCAGCTAAAGAGGCAGTATATCTTAAGGGGTTATTACAAGAGTTAAATTGTTACAACTGCAATGATCCATTCACAGTGTATGGTGATAATTTGAGTTCGCAGAATCTGGCAAGGAATCCTGTTTATCACAATCGAAGTAAACATATAGATATAAAGTATCATTACATAAGAGAAGTTGTAAACAGTAATGTAATCAATTTGAAATATTTATGTACGAACGAAATGCCAGCAGATATATTGACAAAGAACCTTTGTAAAGCAAAACATGTAAAGTTAGTTGATTTACTTGGAATGAAATAGTTTTTTGTGTGTAACGAAAAATCATTACTGTTGAGGAGGAGTGTTGAGCAATCTGGCAACTCCAAATATGTGTTACCCCTACAACAGCAATGGCTTTTCGAACAGAAACCGTTACTTTGAACCTTTTGACTAAACCAGTGATGGGCACTAACCCAACCACGCATTTTGGCAATGTATGCGTGAAAAACACTGCACAAAATTAAGGCGTACATTTTTTTAGCTCTAATATTTGTAATGTAATAAAATGCTGTAAAGAAGAAATTAATATAAACGATTTAATTAAACAAACTAACTGATGAATAAGTGGTTGAACAGACAAGCAGGCCAGCTCGCAAATAGAAATCACATTTAATTAGAATAATAGAATAGAAATAAATAGAAATCACATTTTCTGATTTGCGTAAATACTCAGTGTACATAAAACCGTAAATATTCGCAATATGCGAGCCGCAAACGAACGTGAACCTACTTGCATGAAGTTTGACACGACACTGAAGCTGCGCTCGGAACTTCGCTGCTTTGTATTCGTATACGCGAGTAGGCGTCGCTGCTACTCTCGAGCAGCAGCGTGCCCATCTGTGGACTAAACTAAACAAGCTAAAACACTAAACGAACCAGACGTGCTTTTTTATTTATCTCGTGGCTTCCGGGGATCGGCATCATGTTCGTTTAACGTGCCATGTAACCGCTCAATGTCCGAATTACCTGTCTTCAAATATGGTGTAGTTGTTGTGTTTCAATATTGTGCTCTTTCAAAAACAATTTAACTGCGCTATGAAGTATGCAACGATCATTGTCAAATACGATTTTATTCATTTTACCCATGAATTGTATTCGTTGTTTTAAAGCTTCGAAAATTGCTAACCAATTTCGATCGTTAAGTTTGTGAAATGTGGCGTATTTGGAAAATGTATCGATGGTTGTTAGATACATTGTATTCCTATATGGAAACCATATATCTATGTGGACTACGTCATTGAAATGTGTTGGAGTTTCAGTAAGAAGATAAGGAATTTTTAAAGGATTTCTGTCGTGGTTAGCTATTTTACAAATTTCGCAATTATGTATCACGAACGTTATCATTTTATAAAGTTTTGTGTAAAAATATTTATTTTTTAATTCAAAATATTGTTACGAAAATTAGCTTTCTAAGTTCGTTTTTGGATTGTGCTTGAAAATAAAACCACTTCTGTTACTCAGCGCAAAACGCAGTCAGAAACCAACAATCACTTTATTTACAGATTTTCACTTTACTTGTATTTTCACTTGTTACTACTTTGCTTGTTCAAATCAGACTCGACCCTCTGCGCTGCACACTGTTGCCTTTTATACTTGTTTGCTTATCGCGCCGATTGTTCTTGCACATTCCAGTTGGACTCTCTCTCTCGATCGTTCTCGCACAGCCCATTACCAAAGAGCTGTAAGTGGTACAGAATGTGGCAGTATTGCCGCACAGTACAGAATGTGGTAGTGTTACCCCAACGCCATTTTCTGTTGGTTTAGGTAGCGAATTTTATGCCTGTTTTTCTGATTGCTTTGTCAATCAAGTATTAAAGAAATGTTTGAAAGATCAAATATCTTAAGATAAAAATAAATAAAATAAAATATCTTACTGTAAAAATACAATAGTTTTTATCATAATTCACTAAAATAGGGAACATTTGAATACTAATTTCGATTTTGCCTGCGTACAAATAATTTTATAATGAAAACAATAAACTTTCCGAATCAATATTAATGTAATTTTCTTCTTGTACAAGTGAAAAAGCCCAGAACAAAGTTTCTTTTGATAAATTACCTCAAAACTTTTACGTAATAGTAATATTGTGCATTTATTGGCAACACAAACGCACGACACGATGATTTAATCAAAACATGATGAATGTGTTCAGGAGAACATTTTTGTATTCATTATTCAGTATCTTTGAAGCGACTGCATTGACTGAAATAGTTTAAATGAAATCATAACCATTACAAATATTTCCCATTTAAATACATTTCTATATTCACCATCGGTAGCAAAAATTTCAACCCTGTCTTATAATAATTGTACCACTTTCACCACACAGTGTGTAATTGTTCACCACGGTGCGCAAATAACCTCATTTGTTTATAAAAAAAAATGTCACGGAAAGTCGCGCAAAATCAAGGAAAATTTGCAAACTGGCCCAAAACGCAGTGATTGCAGCGTTGCCTGCCAATGGTTCAGTGCCACATCGTTTGCAGTTATGTATGATATCTAAATTGTATTATCACTTTTATGTCAGCCGCATTGCGCACCATTTGCTGGTGCAGCCAGCAGAGTGGCTCGCTGAGTCTTGTCATTTATGTCATTATGCCATTTATACCAATTCTATGAAGAAATAACCTATTATTTATTTTCAATTATTGTTTAAATTATTTCATCAGCTACCAATTCCAGTTCTAAGCAGAATTTTAAATTAAATTTCAAATTTCAGCCAACAATTATTTGTGGTGAATATATATGCCCTGGCAGAGTTGTTTTTGAAGAGGCAACAAAATATTTTAAAATTTGTTCATAAATTTTGCTGAAAATCAACTAATTTATGAGAATTTCGTTTAACTTTCTTTTCCCTGGTGACAGCAATATAAAATATCAGCGCTTCTTATGTAAAATCGTGTTAAATTACATTTAAGGAATTCATGTAAACCGCAGTTTTTTCAGTAATTTTCATGTGCACGCAGTACTGCCACATTCTGTACTTACTCCACCACGATTTCAATTTTACACGTGAACAACAACAATTTGACAGTTCTTCTCATACAGAATCGACGTCTGGTTGTCAAAGAGTGGCGCTACTTAGGATTTACTTTGCCATTACCATCGCGAACCATCCTTGCCATATCGGAATTACAGCAAAACGGCCGTACTCCAAAGTGCATGCCTAAAAGTATGCCCGTAAAAGCATTCATGTATAGCACAGCAACAGAATGCCTCTGTGATTGTTACGGATATGTTCAGCTTCTATAATTGTCAATATTTCATTTTTATCTATGATTTCTTATAACTTAATATTTGACCTATATAATGTTAACCCTTTGCACTCCGCTGTCCCCTCTCAGGGGACATCGTAATTCTAGCATATCACTCGGATGTCTCAGGGGACATTATAAACAATAAAGTATTGATTTTTTTGCAAATATACATTCTTCGATCTCAACCAATTCATATAAGACCAATATCATTATAATACGTTACTTAGTTCCAAAATTATAAGAAAGCGCTGAGTAGCTGATAGCCAACGTCGAAAATCGTTCGGAGTTCAAAGGGTTAAACTACTGTTTTGAAAGAATTTAACATACATTTCTTGAAATTTCATAAACAATTGATAGTTTTCGCAACAAACACACATAATTCCTTTGTCTATTAACACCCTTCGCATGATTTCCTTTAAGTCCGATTTGTCTGTTACTGTGATATGAGATTGACACTTTTTATGCACAATCTTTATGAAGAAATTTTCTTGTTTTCCGTAACTCAAATAAACTTGATTTTTATAATAATTAACTGATTTTTCTGAAATAAACATGTGATTAAGATTAGGGCACTGTGCATAGCATCGGTCGATCGTATCTTAATGTATATAATATCAAAATCATATTCGTTTAGAAAAATTTTCCATCGCTGCAGTTTCATATTTGGGTCTTTAATGTTATGCACCCAAATTATAGGCTTATGATCAGTTTGTATTAAAAATTTTCGGCCATATAAGTATGTGCGAAAGTGTTTCACTGACCATACAACAGCAAGTGCTTCTTTTTCGATAGTCAAGTATCGAATCTCGTGATCAGACAAGGTACGTGATGCATAACATATGGGGTGGCCATTCTGGCTTAACACAGAACCAATAGCACATTGAGATGCGTCTGTAGTAAGTGTAAATTGTTTATTAAAGTCTGGTGATGTCAAGACTGGTTTGCTAGTTATTAATTTTTTAGTGTTCCAAAAGAGTCCAAAAAATCCTGATTTTTTAAGTCTAACTTTGAATTTTGCTGGAGTAATTGAACCATAGGATAAGCTACTTTTGCATAATCGCGTATAAATTTTCTATAGTAGCCTGTAATGCCTACAAACTGTTTAATACCCTTTATGTTATAGTAGTTGGTGGTTGCATCGCTTCAATTGCTTCCACTTTCGAAAGGTCGGGTTTTATACCATCAGCTGACACAACATGACCTAAACACTTTGTGGTTAATGCAGCGAACTGACATTTATTAAATTGTACTTTCAAATTAACGGCGCGCAGTGTGTTAAATACTTTTTTAATGGATTCAATGTGCTCTTGAAAACTGGTGCAAAATATAAGAATGTCGTCCAAGTAAAAGGCATACGAGTGAACTCATAGTGGCCATCTGCAGTTGAGAAAGCTGTCTTGGCTCTATCATCAGGATGAACTTCTATTTGATGAAAGCCTTTAGCAAGATGAATGGTGCTGAAATAGCAACATTTTCTTAATTTGTCAAATATCTCTTCGATATTTGGAATTGGATACTTGTCATCAATTGTTTGCTCATTTAACTTACGGCAGTCGATTACAATTCGCCATTTCGGTGTTCCACTGTTATCAGCTTTTTTTGGCGCAACCCACAGGGGCGAATTGTAAGGACTACTACTTGGGACAATTATTTTTTGTGCTAACATGTCTTGTATTTGCCGATCTACTTCTGTGCGATGTATGACAGGGTACCTATAGAGTTTACTGTATATTGGGGTATCGGTTTTGGTTATTATTCTGTGTTGTAATTTGCTAAGTTATCTCCATATTTGTAGAAAATATCTTGATATTTGTTCAAAACAGTCCTTAAAATGTTCTCGTCCATTGAATTGAAATGTTTGGCAAATAGGGAATGTAATGGATCATCTTCGGTTCGTTCTTCACAGGTAAATACTTCTAATTGTTCATTTTTCAAATAATCATCTGTTGTTAACTCTTCTTCTTCACTAAAGTAAATTGGTAATGTAGCGTTTTCTGTTTTCAGCATTCTAGTTTTGTAGTCAATTACAGTATTTAAATTAAGTAATATGTTATTACCTATAATGCCATCGAAATATTTGTGGAAAGGTAATTCCAAAAAATTGACGAAATAATTATGTTCTTTAAATTCTTTAAAGTGGTATGCTACTCGTATACTGAATATTTGTTGAAACATTTTGATTTGAAACTTTTAAGGTATAGTAAGAGGATTTAACTCTCTATTTTGGATTGCAATGCTGAGGTTTTATTATACACTGGTGGCAATTCCCATAAACTCACTTTGAGCTGAGTTATGAAAAGTCTTTTAGGAGTAGAGGAGATGATTTAAAAAACAAATAAAGGTTGTAGCACAGATAACTTATCACATAGATGTCCACTCTCATACAACGAAAACGGCACCAAAATTTCAAGCTCTGAATTATAGCTTTTTTCCGCAAAGCTATTTTACGCACACAGCTGCATGTGCTCATCCAGAACTTTTGCTGGATTGAATTAATTTATAATTTCTTTTCTTGCTTGCTGATATTCTTTTCTGCAACATACATTTATGATTTAGCTACACTTATCGTGTGCTGTATATGGTGTAACAGGTAGACAGCACATCAGATATCCGTAATTTCTTTTTTGTAAATTTCGCCTCAGGTTCAAAGCTGGGCGAGGAAGCAACATTTTTCTTAACATTTAACGCTTTTTTTATAAACCTTTTTAATCGGTTATACCTGAAATTAATAATGTATTGAAAAATATTGATATAAATGAATCGGCTCTAACAATATTTCAGCGCATAAATTATTCTTGTGTATGATCAAAAAATATGAAGTCTTTATTTTCTTTGGTATGATACATACACATCATTTCCAAGGCGACAATATGTGGTACCACTAAGCAAATAAACACTTTATTTGCTTAGTGGTGGTACGCATTGCCAATAGCTGTGGCGCCACCAGGTCTATCTTTTGCATCGGCGTAACTGTATTGCGACAATGTAGTGACCGCTGAACAATTCAATTCGTTTTGGCAAATTGTGCCGGTCGGCTCATTCTTGTTCGCGAAAAGCAAGTGCCTGGGCGTACCCAGCAACAAATAAAAGGGGGCACAGACATAACTGCATTTCCATTCAGAATATAAAATTCGAATAGAATAGAAATTAATATAGATTTCTGTACATATGTATATAAAATATAGAATTACGAGGGGATAAATACCCTCCTCTACCCATACCTAGGTACTCCCATGAGCGCCTGTATGGTTGTTTGTAACCGCATGCTGCGTTTGATTGATTAATTTTAAAACTTGCGAACAATAATATGTGTCTCCAAAACCAAACAATTTACTAATCAAGAGATGTAGAAACCAAATAAATGTTTCATTTATGTTGTTTTCACGGGTCTTAAAAAAAGGAATATATTTAAAAAGAAGCCATTAAAAAAATCTTGGCAGCTACAGTAAGGATCGAACCGCGCACCCATCGTCCGAGACACTCCCGCTTACGCATGTGACCACCAACACTCAATCCCGACTGGTTGCTTAACCCTACTGTCATAACGTACGTCTGCGCGACGTATGCTCTTTTTACGTTTTGCGCTCTTTTCCACAATTATTCTCACAGCAAATTCAAATTGTCAGTTATCTCAGTCGTCATTTATAGCTTACAGGTGGTGGTTGTTTTTGCGTGGTGAGTTTTATATTTGCTGAGATATGTGCGTACGGTACGTCTAGGAGACGTGTCGTTATGATTTGTGTTACTTTTACGCTTTACATGTGTTGATGGTTTGTTTTGTTTTTAAATTGAAGACTTTTTTAATTATATGTGTATAGACGAATCAATAAAAATGTCAAGAAATCAAGCATTGGAAGGCTCATAAATAGCTGCCTACCTGCTAAACATTATGGACGACTCTAGCTCATCGGAAAACGCCAGTGAAGTGGAAAATGTAGTATTTGAAGATGATGTTAGGAGCGACACGGAAGATGAAAATAGTGATGTATAGAAGAATAATGAAAATATACCGCCAAACTCGGAACAACTTCAAGAACACCTCAATAATGGTGCGCCGTTGGATAGCCGCATAGTAACAGTACCTCAGCCCGCAATAAAAAGTAAAAGCTATTACTGCTGGACTACATCGAAAGTAAGAAATACCGGCAGAGTTTCAGCAATGAATATTGTCCGAATGGCTAGGGGTCCTACGCGAGCATGCAAATCATTGTACGATCCTTTTTCATGTTTCAATGCTTTTTTTACCGAACAAATAATATCCGAAATTGTGGAGTGGACAAATGTAGAAATATCCTTAAATCGTAGAGTTGATACAACAAGCTAAACGTTCGGAGATACAAATGTACTTGAAATTCGTGCTCTCCTTGGCGTACTTACTTTGTCTGCCGTGTTAAAGGATAATCACCTATCAACTACTGAGTTGTTCAATACAACCTATAGTGGAGATCGATATACCGCTGCCATGAGTCGCGATAGATTCAATTTTTTGACTAGTTGTCTTCGAACGGATGATAAAGCATTGCGACTTGCCCTCAGACCCAATGACGCTTTTGTACCTGTCAGAAAGGTATGGGACTTATTCATTAAACAATGTGAAACTAATTATACTCCTGGATCCCACACTACCATTGATGAGCAGCTGTTGGGTTTTCGTGGTCGTTGTCCATTTAAAATGTACATTCCAAGCAAGCCAAATAAATATGGCATCAAAATTGTAATGATTTGCGACAGCGCAACCAAATATATGTTTAATGCAATTCCATATTTGGGTAAAACGACAACAACTTCAGGCCTACCATTAGGAGAGTATTTTGTAAAGGAGTTAACGCGACCAATACATGGTACGTGCCGTAACGTAACTTGCGATAATTGGTTCACATCTATTCCATTAGCAAAGAGCTTGTTGAAAGAGCCTTATAAGTTAACTCTAGTGGGAACCAAACGCGAAATACCTGATGAAATGAAAAATTCACTCTCACGGAAGGTTGGTACAACTATGTTTTGCTACGATGGCCCTTTAACTCTACTGTCATACAAGCCTAAGCCATCCAAGATGGTATATTTGCTTTCTTCCTGTAATGAACCGGGAGCAATCAGTGAAACTACTGAGAAGCCTGACATTATTTTATATTATAATCAAACAAAAGGAGGTGTTGACACATTCGACCAAATGTGTTCACTTATGTCGTGTTCAAGAAAAACAAATAGATGGCCCATGGCAGTATTTTATGGAATGATTAACGTGGCATTTATAAATTCGTACGTAATTTATTGTCATAATGTACTCTCTACAAACAAAAAGCCTTTGAATCGAAAAGAATATATGAAAGATATTAACAACGCCTTGGATGGAGAGAAGACGGGATATACCAACATTGTCTAAAAGCTTGCGACGCAGTATTCAAGCTGCAATTCCTGATAAAACAAACATTAATGATTGTGGCAACAACGAAGAACAATCTTCATCAACAAAGAAAAGAAATTGCGCTTTCTGTCCATCAAAAATTCGACGTATGTCTAAGATGGACTGCTTAAAATGCAAAAAATCCATATGTGGCGAGCACAAAAACTTAATTTGCAATTCATGTATATAACTTTTTTAAATTATATTTTTTTTACTTTATATTACTAAATACTTATTTTATTAACTTAATCAAATTAAAAAAAAAGTTATTTTAGTTTTTAAGGAAACATTCAGTTCCTTGCAGAGAAGACTGCCTTTTTTTGTTAATTTTTTGAGAGCAATAAAACTCGTTCTAAAAATATAACACTTACTATTTATAATTAGCAACTATGACTTTTATTTTACAGAAAAATATACATATTTCTGATGTAAGTTAAATATTTGCTGATATCGTACCTTTAAATATCGGTTTAAGATCGTAAATCTTTATACGTTTCTCAGACGTATCGTTATGATTTCAAGGGTAAAAAATAACGTTATGACAGCAGGGTTAAAAGGTATGATAACAGACAAGCGCCGTTTTAACTAAAAATCACATAGTTTTGCATCTCAAAACAGAGCACAATGCGTGTGAAGCGGTGATTGTGTGAGTGACATTAGAGGCCAAAAAGCTCTTGTCGGAGGCCAAATTTGTCGAACTTTTTGACATATTTTTTCCTTGGCCGCTGGACATCTATATGATGAGTTATCTGTGGTTGTAGTTTACATTTCCATAGTTTGCTGTAAGAAACGGCAGGTGTACCGTTATGCACTCTTTTATAGTTTGCGTGATCGTATAAAACATTCAGAGCGGCTAGTGTTTTCTCAGAGTTGAAATGTGGCAGTTCACATAAACTCAGCGATTTAAATTGATCAGTGATACAAAAATATAAGTAATTTGAGATAAGTTATGCCTTTATAAACTGATTTAGTCGATTTTTGTACTATTAAAAAAGTAAAATTTTTATTTTCTCCAGACCTGTGAAAATGCCAAGAGGAAAGTAATTGCCACTTGAAGAAAAGGGAAAAATTAATGCATTCAATAAATAAGAGTTTCCAATACGGGAAATAGCGGATAAAATAGGCAGGTCTGAGACTCCAGTGTGTCATTATTCAAAATTATGCGAATCTTATGGGAAAAACGTAAGATATGACCGAAACACGAAAATTATTGTAAGGCAAAATGGTGTGATAATGGCATTGGGAATAAAAGAAAACCTAATGTCGACGGAATTTGTTCGCATAATCGATCTGTCTATAAAGCCCCGACATGTTCGAAAAATTTTACAAAATTAAAACTACGACTTTTACACTAAACGCCTCAAAAAACCCCCTTTGACTGTTAGTCTTAAACCCAAAATAATGGAACTCGCGGGGAAGCTATTTAGAGGCGTGAACAGTTGTAAACAGTTTTGTTAAGTGGCAAAAACGGTTCATTTTAGGTAGTACTGGCGGTTTTTAATACTTTTAGCTCGATAAGTTGGTTGAAAAGGAAGTCTCTATGAGCCGGACATTATCAGGTGGCGATATAATGGTTTGGGAAGGAATTGCCATGTATGGTACGACCACAAAATAAACAGTAATACAGAACGCGCATCTCATACAAATTCAAAAATGTTAAGGGGCCGTAATATTACGACCACTGTTAATTTAACATTACGTCCTCTGCTATTAACATTACGAACAGCACTAGACAGCTTTCGTTTCTGTTATTTCACAGAACAAACAGTACAGAGATAAGAAGAAAGTAATGATCGCATCCAGCTCCGAAGGGAAAATAGTGGAGTGTGTCAGTTGGAAGAACATGGTAGTCTTCTTGGACACGACGAGACTACTTCCCCCCCCCCCTCCCCGTTTTCGAGGGTGCTGAAGACGATGGTGCTGGGCAAACTGCTTTTTGGGCGGGGGAAGACCCTCAAAAGGGTTAAAAACCCCCTTATTACGCCCACTATGGTAACAAAACTCATCTATGGAAAGCTTTTGTAAGGCAATATGGGTATCAAACGGTTCAGCGTGTCATTGCGGCAAACATAGGCTATAATATAATCGGCCACGCCCACTTTCCGCACCCACTTAACTAACAAAACAAAGCTACACTATATGTTTGTAAATAAATATTGATGTAAAATGATTCTATGTTTCATAGGGCTAAACATAGGTTATATGAGATTGACCATGCCCACCTGATACATTTTCCCGCCACGCCCACTATAATGACAAATCAGCCATGGTATATTTGTCATAGCAATATGGGTATCAAACGATTCAGCGTGTCATTGCGGCAAACATAGGCTATAATATAATCGACCACGCCCACTTTCCGATTCAGATTACATTAATACATGCTGAATCGTTATATATTTCTGAAATTGAATTTACGCTTTCTGAAATTGCTTTTACGGTTTCTGGAATTGCTTTTACGCTTTCTGAAATTGTTTTTACACTTTCTGAAATCGAACTTGAAAAGGTGTAGTATACTCACACAGCACTCCGCACGCATTGGCGACAGTTATCTTCAACGTAGGTTTTGTTGTTGTCTAGCGAATGAATTTGCTTCAAAACGTGTGCGGCTGTCGACTGAGAAGCACTAGAAAAAATTCGGTGTTTGTTTCCTTTCAACGAAGATGACTCGGGATTCGCTAATGTTTTTGTTGTTGTCGATTATTGTGTGTATGCCTTTTTGGTTTTGCTGCACAAATTGCTGTAATGTCACCGGTGTTGCCAGATTAGGGGTTTTCCCCCCTAGATTTGGGGCTTATTTGTTTGGATTGGGGGGAAATTTTACGATAAATATTTTAGGGGGAAAATTTAGGGGGGAAATACTTTACAGACATTTTTAATTTACGCTTTTTAAACTATTTGTGGCCAACCAGGTTGAATTTTTGTTACATCAACACCTTGTTCAGATATGGATAGTGGGTCTTTTTTTAATTTCATGTACCAAATAAAATATGCAATTTTCTTGAAATATTAATTTTATGTGTGCATTATAAATTTAGGGGGAAATTTTAGTTTTTAGGGGGAAATGGACTTCATTTTAGGGGGATTGCTTGAAATCCATCTGGCAACACTGAATGTCACTATCAATCGAATCTTTGTGGTGTATGGCTGTTTACTCAGATGCTGCGCTTTGATTGATTTTAAAAACCTGCAAATATTTAGACGTGGTTGAATCCAATTTGAAATTTTTAAAAATATTTTTACGTGGCGAGTTCCAATTAAAATTATTTGTTTTTATTTTGACGTGGTTGATACCAATTTTGAACCTTTTGCAGCTGTTTTTTTGACGTGGTTGAATGCAATTTGAAATTTTTACAAATATTTTTACGTGGCGCATTCCAAGTAAAATTATTTGTTTATATTTTGACGTGGTTGATACTAATTTTGAACCTTTTGCAGCTGTTTTTTTTGACGTGGTTGAATCCAATTTGAAATTTTTTCGGTGTTTGTTTCTAATTTATAATTTCGAAGCTTACAAAATGAACGCGAATCGCAATGGAAAATGATATTTTTTTCACTTATAATTTTAAGGGTCAAGCGCAATGCACAATATGCTTTCAACTAATTCAGGGGAACTTAAAATACCATGGTATAATATGGAAAGGCATTTTAAGACATGTCATGCAGGTTGCGTAGCTGATAAGATAGCGGAGGGTTCTAAAGAACAGTTATTTTCGGAGTTAAACAAGTCGTTTTTGGTTCATGATGCGCTACGAATCTTGGAGTACATTGAAAGTTATGCTGAGGAAATAAACATGCAACATCTTAAAATTCAGTCAAATATTACTTATACTGCACCTCTAAAAGCATCTTATGTTGCAAGTTTAAGTATTGCTCAGAACTTCAAACCGTTTTCTGATGGCTGATGCTGTCTTGTTTCGGAGAAAGAGGAACTTTGTTAGCAGACTCAATTGAAACAGTTTCTTTGTCACGAAACACAGTTACTCGAAGAATTGAAGAACTTAACGAGTACGCAGACTACCTTTTAAAAAAGAAATTTAAGTTCTGTACATACTTCTCTCTTGCATTGGACGAATCATGCGATATTTCTGACATAAGCCAACTAATATTAGCAGTCAAAATGGTTGACGACGATTTTAATGTAAATGAAGAGATTCTTGCACTGATCCCGCTTGTTCAAAATACAAGAGGCGTAGACATTTTTGATGCGATAAACGGAAGGTTGGATATAAAAACCGAATCAACCCGATTAACAGCCGTATGCACAGATGGTGCGCCTGCATTGTGTGGTAAAAAGGATGGCTTTATAGGGCAGTTGATTAAAAATGGGATACATGTTCCTTCCATGTTCGTTCCACTGTGTGATTCATCAAGAATCATTGTGTGCAAAATGGACGAATAGTGTTCACACAATGAATGTTGTGGTTAAAATAGTGAATAAAATCCGGGGTGGACACAGTTCATTAACTCATCGCAAGTTGAAACGATTCCTTGGGGAATGTGAAAATCAATATGGGGATTTACTTATGTTTACTGAGGTGAGATGGTTAAGTAGAGGAAAATGCCTTGAGCGTTTTTTGAATTGCGGAAAGAAATTGTTGAGTTCGTAGAATCGGAATTAACAATTTTTGACATTTTAGACGAAATCAAATCTCAAGAATTTAACATCAATCTCGCATTTTTAACCGACTTAACGACACACCTAAATTTACTTAATATTTCGCTTCAAGGCAACATAATTGAAGGTTTCCTTAAAAAGATTGATATTTTTGTACATGATTTAGATATGAAAAAATTATCGCACTTTTCATGTTTAAAAACTATATTAAATGAGTATCAAATATCAACTTTTGGTTTTCATAAATGCATTAACCCTTTTGATGACTTAAAAATAAATTTTCAAAAAAGATTTCAAGATTTTAGGTGCATTAAGCAAATGAAAGCCATTTTTTATAGCCCAATGACATGTAGCATTTATGATCAAAAGCCTAAGCTACAAATGGAGCTATGTGATCTGCAATGCGACTCTGAACTTCAAATATCTAATTTAAAGGGCATTGACTTTTGGAAATCTTTAACACCAAATAAATATCCTTTACTTTACAAAGAAATTTTAAGTTTGTATTCCATGTTTGGTAGCACATATATTTGTGAAAGTGCTTTTTCGAATTTAAAATTAATAAAAAGCAAGCACAGAAATAGAATAATCAACGAACATTTGGAGGCTTTATTAAAATTGTCGACAACTGATATTGATATCAATTTGGATAATTTATTAGAAGGATCATGGAAGAAGGAAGATTAGAATTGTTTTTTTTTAAATAACATTACAGAAAATGAAATGTTTTTTTTTTCGGTGTACATACTGAACTCAATTTTTTTGTTTGCATTTTTTTGGGCAACTTTACATGTATTGGTGTTTGCTCTTCCATAAGAAGATTTTGGGCACCCCTGCTGTATACTGTTTATTCTGTGGTACGACTTAATTTGCGTGGGTTTCTAAAAAAATTAACTTCTATATTTACTGCGAACTTTAAACGTAATGGTAAAGAATAATCAGAAGAATTTTATGGGCCTGAATTTATTTTTCAGCAGGAAAATGCTGCAATTCACAGTTCTAGAAAAACAATGAACTTTTTCAAGGAAAAAAATATTCAAGTTTTTGATTGGCCAGTTCGAATTCTTGACTTAAATCACATCGAGCACCTTTGGGTTCTTGCTTCAGGTGTTTACGCAAAAGAACGACAGTTTTATTCAAAGATTGACTTTAAAAAAGCGATTAAATAGGTTGGGGCTTGCATACCGGCACAATCTCTTCAGAATCTTATTTTATTTTAAACCGTAATGGGGAATGGACAAATTACACAGAGCAACAAAATCGACATTTTTTTTTTTTCTAAAATCAAACTATACTTTTCTAAAGGTTTTTTGATTGTTTGAGCGGCTTAGGAAATATTGATGGTTTTCCTTGGAGGGCGTTTTACATGTTTTTTGACCATTACATGCATGTAGCTCCTACAAACCTGAAGTCTTAAATGCCATTTTTTTAGCATAGATTAACAATACTCTAACTATGTATTTAAAATTTAAAACATTAAAATCGGTTCAAATTTGCCAGAGTTATTCATTTGCAAAGTCAAATTTTCAGTTACTTTGCAAGATTGCGAATACACAAAAGAATTTTGCTTTCAAAAAATATATATTGTCATACAGTGAAAGAAGAATGTTAAGGCTTTCAATTAAAAAAGACATTTTTGAAATACGATGTTTGTAATAGAGTATGTGTACAAATATGTAAGTTCTCCATTCATAAATTCAGCACCAAAAGCAAGGATTTACTTTTGAGCTATAATATCGGAGCACAATTTTAGGTAGCAGTATGAAAATGCTACATTCAACAAATGCCCTTAATTCATAAAATTTTCAGCTTTCGAATTTTGATTTTTTGTTCCCTAAAAATATGTCGCAATGAAATATGGAAAAACAGCAAGTAGTTTGCTTAGTCTGTGTGGTTGAAATTTTTACTTGTGTGATGCAACTCTTTTTAGAATAGCTCCTACAGTAATGAACCAATTCAAATTTTGTTAATGCCCTTGAAAAGACAAATATTGACGCTTGGGAAAATACTTTAGATACTTTCGTCAATAACGCGAAGAGCATTAGAAGATTTCAATACAAACACGTGTTCAGAAGGTGAAGTCGCATTTACACTCTAATGAGTATAGGCTGAGAATGGCACATGCAACACAAAAAATCTGTTCTATAAGTTTAAGTTACAACCTTACACTATACATTGCACACTAACTCCTAGTTGAAAATTGTAACCCCGAATTTAAATGAATTTTTATACAAAATTCGCGAAAATTGAACTTTGAAGAGCCATAGCCGTGCTAACCCTTGACCAATCGAAATCGACTATGGTCAAAATTATAGCTTGAGGATTCGTTATTGTGTCATAAAAAAATTATCGTGTTTTTCAACATATTATAAATGCAATAAAAATTCAAAGATGAAAAATCGTGGAAAACACCTCCTTGCAAAAACCACCAATAACTTACAAACCGCCCAAACAATCAAAAAACTAAGTACGCAGTTGTGATCAGCGTCCAAAAATCCTTTAGAAAAGGTTTACTAGAACTCGGAAAAATTTTGGCTGTTGCTCAGTGTTATTTTAAAAAACTATTTAGAGTACCTTGAGCTATGAAAACACTTTTACTTTATGAAATTTTATATTTTTTTATGTACTGAGTTTATGTGAATTGTCACTTTAAATTGTGCCATTTTTGTGAAAACAATAAATAAATTGGCAGAACATTTACTTAATTGCGATTTCTTCTTTTAGTTCTTATAGACTATATTTTACAATAAATATTTCAGTAAAACTATTTTAACTGAATCAATTTTTTAAAGAAAATGTAACAAAATCCAAGCAGATTTAAGTGAGTTTATGGGAATTGCCACCAGTGTACCATATTCCGCACCTGTGTCTACAATAAATTTAAGAATTTTTATGTCTGTGCGGATTATTATATAGGGTAATTTTCGTGAGCGCCAATTTGAAAATTTTGGTAATTTTCGTTTACACCTATTTCCATTGATTCAATTGGGGGTTCCTGATGAAATAAATTATGATTTTGATTCAAATTTTGGTTTTTACTACTGCGTTGAGTTGAACGATTTGCATAGCTATTGTCAATTTGTTGATAGCGATTTTGCACCCTATTTGCTTGATGGCTGTTATTGTAAGTCAGTCTTGACTGTAGAGAAGAATTTTGTTGAGAATTATTGTTACTACGTGGTCTTTGTTGTTGTTCGTATTGGTAAGTGTCATTGTTATAATGTTATGTTGTTATATTCTCTTTGTCGTAGATTTTCTATACTGTTGATTTGTGTGTGTGAGCTGTTGTTGAACAATTTAAACTGATAATTATTATTGTTGAATTTTAAATAACCATTCGATTTTATAATGTCATAAGCTTCTTTTAAATTACTTGGGTTTCTACTAACAATTATACTTTTCACAGGTTCAGGCAATCCATGTTTAAAAGAATTTAGTGCAATCCTGCCATTGCTTTCAATATTAACCTCTGGAAATCGATTAGCGCTGAAGTATAATGCAGTATTTAAGCGACAAAAGAGTATTTAGCTGATTGTAAAAATTTTCGATTGTAGAGTCACATCGACAAGCTCTAATCTTGTCAATTAATTCGTCCACAGAGTATTTTTCGCCATGGTTATGGATTAATATTTGCTTAATAATTTCCATTTATTGAGAGTGATCTTCTTGCACTACATATGATTTTATCCTTAATATTACCCATTAATAAAGTTTTATAATCTGCAGGAAAAGACTCCAAAATAGATACCATTGAATCGATACGTTCTATAAAGTTTAGTAAAGCATCTCTATTTCTATCATAATTAGGTATGCTATTAAGGTTAGTTGAAATTAGCTTAAATTTAGATTTACAATCTAGACTATCCATGTCCGTCCGTTTATTATTTCTTCGATTTGTTATTTGATGAGGTGACGCTGCTGTACTTGGTGCTTTCTTCTCGTACTTTCTTGTCTTTGTTGTTGTTGTTTGTGTACTAAATTTTTTGGTTGAAGTGAAGCTGTGTTTCTCTTGCCTTATCGTACTCCTCTGTAGTTATGGTCTGTGTACTAATGTACTAATTGTTTTTGTGGGGCCACTTGTGTTAGTCGGATAGTTGGTTTACGAGATATGTGCTCATAACTGAAATAAGAGGAAAAAACGTGTTTTTCGAAGATTTTTCGAATACGCTTCTTAAGAAAATTTTTTGATTTTCAGTTTCAGCAGCCGAAGATTAGTCTAAAAAATACTTTTGTTTTTAGGAGCACGCGATGAACCCATTTTTTGTCGAGTAGTGTTATGTAAAGAGTTCTTTTGGTCTATTTTCTTGAAACTTTATTTTCGAACTGACTCTTCTTACTGTTACCAATCATCCTCTTAGCACTAGTTACAATAGTATTAGTAATTGGTTGAAGTAGTTGTTATACATGTTAGTTAGTTGTTATAATTATTATAGCATTAGTAGTATTAATAGCAATAATAGTTATAGTTAGTAATAAAAGTAGTTAATAATAGTTGCCAGATTATACTATAACTATATGGTCAGCAAAAAGTTGCTGAAAATTTCAAATAGATTAAGAATTGATGTGTCCATTTTCGCTTTTTAGGTTTTTTCAAAATTTGTAAAGCTGAAGCATCTACTTCACTTTTAATTTAAAATATTTTTCAATATTAAAAACTTGAAAATTTGCAAATCTTAGAGGAAAATATCTAAAAAGTATGTGAAAGTATGTTCCTGGATTTTTTTGTATTTTAAGAAAGCATTCTTTTTTATCGAATAATGTAATCACATCCTCCGATATCTTCCGATTTCAGAAACAATTTCAATTTGAAAAGTGGTCTAAGCACCTATTTTTGAACAAAATATATTTCTTTATCCCTAAAAGTATGCAATCAGCATGAAAAATGAAAAAACTGCACAAATGAATACATACATCTATTATTATCATATTTATTGCAAAACTAAAACGTCCCAATACAATTTCTGTTAATTAATTTAGTAATTAATTAATTATTTGACTGGCACGACAGCCCGATTACGAGACTAAGGCCTAGCTACCCGCAACCATCCGTGTTGTACGTGCGAATTTGTACAAGGTTGGAAGGGACCTACAGTTTTATGCCGATTCCGAACGGCGAGTTGGGAGCTTTTTCATAGGCAATTTTACCCTCAGAGGTTTGCCATTTCCTGCTGAGAGGACAGCCGCCGAAAGAAAAATTGTTGTTTTTCTTTTTTTTCGGTGTTAGCAGCAACGGAGTCTTGAACCTGAGTTCAAGCGTCGCATTTGACTCGCGGCCCAACGCACTAGCCAGCTGAGCTACGGCGGCTGCAATTTCACAATTTCTGTTACTCTTTGCAATTACCAATGTTGACATAACTGATTAAATGTAAAATCTGAAAAATTTAGTCAATGGTAGTAGTTTAGTAGTTTGTTGCTATAGCTTTCGAAAAATGACGAAAGTTGCAAATTTAAGTCTCAGGCATTGTCAAACTACAAAATTTTAAGAAAAACAAAATGAAAATTTTAATTCAACAGACCATGATTAACTAGCATACCAAATTTTATGAAGAACAGACCACTCCTTCTAATTTTGTCCCGCGTTTGTATAGTGCCGAATCACTGTGCGTAATGGGAAATCGACAAATTATTTTAAAAAACTATTTAGAGTACCTTGAGCTATGAAAACATTTTTACTTTGCACAATTTCATATTTTTTTATGAACTGAGTATATGTGAATTGTCACCTCAAATTGTGCCATTTTTATGAAAACAATAAATAAAATGGCAGAACAGTTACTTAATTGCGATTTATTCTTTTAGTTCTTATAGACTATATGTTACAATAAGTATTTCAGTAAAACTATTTTAACTGAATCAATTTTTTAAAGAAAATGTAGCAAAATCCAAGCAGATTTAGGTGAGTTTATGGGAATTGCCACCAGTGTATTAACGAAGTTGAAAATAACAGAGGTCATCGTCGCACGACAAATTAACAGAGACAAAAGTTCTGTTCATCAAACTCTGTTATTTGCCCTCTGCTGCTTTCCGCCCGCACCGGAATTCAGATTGCTTCGCTGGTCGACATGCGCATTCTGTATACTATTTACGAGGGTTGCCTTTTATATTTTTTCAAAAGGGACAAAATGCATTTTGTTATCATCAAAAATGGTTTTATTGCTTTTCAAAGCATTCTCCTTGAAGACTTATACACTTTTGCATGCGCTCAAACCAATTGTCGAAGCACTTTTTCCACTCCGATTGGGACACGACCAAAACATAGTTTTTGAATGCTTCAGCAGCATCTTCTGGCAATGAAATTCGTTGACCACGCAATTTTTTTTTTTAAAGTGCGGGAGTAAAAAGAAGTCATTGGGTGCCAGGTCAGGGCTGTATGGCGGATGATCCATTAAATCGATGCTTTGGTCGATAAAATCGGCGTTTGTTTGAGCCGATGTGTGAGCGCTTGCATTGTCATGGTGAAGAATGATTCTGCGTCGGTGGTTGTTTTCCCGTATTTCATTGAACACTTCTGTCAAACAAATTGTTGTGTACCCCTCAGAATTGTCCGTTCTACGTTGCTCTAACGGCATAGTAGCCACATTACCAGTTTTGCCGAAGAAACAGGCGACCATTTGCTTCGATGTGCTGCGTGCCCGAACAACTTTTGTTGGACTTGGCTCGTCTTGGAAGACCCACACGGTCGCTTGCTGTTTTGTTTCGGGCTCATACGCATGCATCCATGATTCGTCACCTGTCACGATCTTATAAACGTCTTTCGAAGTACCGCGATCAAATTTGTCCATCATTTCTTTGCACCAATCGACACGAGCCTTTTTTGAGCGATTGTCAAATTATGCGGGATCCAACGAGAACAAATCTTTCTGACAGCTAAATGTTCATGCAATATCGAATGCACGGCCGTGGAACTAATGCCCAAGGATGCCTCTATCTCACGGTATGTCACATGACGATCTTTCATTATCAGTTCACGCACAGCATCGATGGTTTCTGGCACAATGACCGAGTTTGGACGACCTTCACGAAATTCGTTCTGGAGCAAACGGCGACCACGCTTGAATTCATTAAACCAGTTATAAATTGTCTTGAGGGTTGGTGTTTCATCAATGCCGAATGAAGGCGATCGAAGCACTGTTGTTGAGATAATTCACTTCGGAAATCGTAAAAAGCATTGCTCGAAAATGTTCACGAGTTAAATCCATTTTTTGACCGAGATGATTTTTTCAAGTCACTGTAAACAATTTGTGTTGCGCTTGAACATCAAAACGTTCTAAGCACGTTTATGGTAAAAAATGACAATGGAAATGTCAGATTTTTCGAAAACGTACTAGACCATCCCTATTGAAAAAATATAAAAGGCAGCCTACGTATTCTGTGATATTAGTCTCTTTACTCAATTATTTTCGTATGTTGGTACAGTTGAAGAAAAAGGTCACTGTAAATATAGAGTGAGTCGTAAGACAAACCCGGAAGGAAAAACGCACGTTTTTCAGCCGCCCGTGGACACAGAGACTGCAGGAAGACTGCAGAACACCTGAAAAACTTAACTTAAAATTAGAAATTTAAAAGTGAAAAATAAAGTGTAAATTAAAACAGAGAATGGAAATTGTTATTTCAACTACAAACAAAGAAATGAAGTATTTAATTAGAAAAACTAAATCCAGATGTTTCACCTAAATTAACTGGCGTCCAACTTTCGGGAACGAAATATAATCCTTATATAAGGGATAATATTTATATAATCGTGCCTGAAAATAAAACTAATAAGTTTAAATAAACACAAGCACACATTACGAAAAGAAAAAAACCAAGCAGACCAAAGTGAATTTTTATTTACATAAAACTTACAAAAAAAAGAAACCATTTTCAAAATCTAAAAGCTACACCCAAGTAAAAAACAAAGTAAACTGACAACCAAAAAAAACTACAAGAAAGTACAATTTTACTATAAAAATTACGAAAAAAATTAACTATTTTCAACACAATACAAAATCCAGAAACTATTTACACATAACTATAAAACGACGGTCAAGTGACAATTAAAAACAAAACAACTACAAGTAAACATTTCGTAAAATTAGAATAAATCGACAAAAGCTGTTTCAAGTAACATCGAAGCTAAAGACTTAAAATCAAAAGATCAGGGGTGCCCAAAACCTTCTTATGGAAGAGCAAACACCAATTCATACAAATGAATTCATACGCTAGACAACAACAAAACCTACGTGGAAGATAACTGTCGCCAATTTGTACCAACAAAGCATATTGTGCTGTGTTTGCATACTAGAAGGCTCAGCCTATGCCGACGATAATTTACAAAAACAAATGAGGAACTAGAATCCTCAGCCTATGCCGAAGAGCATTTACAAAAACAAATGAGCAACGAGAGCATAGGGCATGGGCACCTCTGGCTTAGATGCATTTTCTGCTTAGTTGCATGATTTCGCCAAAATACTACTTCGCAAAACGAATTTTCTTTGAAAATTTCACATTTAGCAGCATTTCACTTAGCTGCACTATTCCGTTTAACAGCCCTGTTTTTGAGCAAGTTTTCTTTGATTTGTATGAAAAATACTTCTTTTAGCAGCACTGGAAAATTTTTACGAGTTCAATTTTATTAGCAATCTACCTCATTTCAACACACACGCTTCGTCATTTCAACGTCGCTTTTGAAATGGAAGCAATGGTTGTGAAATTGTCAAAAAAGAAATATTCGCAGGGTAAAATTACCGATTATTTAAAATAAAAGCATATCAGTAAGAAAATGTACATAAATATTTTCATTATATCCAGTGTATGAAGTAATATAGAACGCGCATGTGGGCACAAAAGTGTTTTCGGCTATTATGATGCGAACGGGAAGAGCGAAGCGTAGGATTTGAGCATGTTAAGTTCATAACATTTTCTGTTAGGTTTGCGTAGGACAACAGCAAAAAGCAATGTTGTTGTTCGCAACGGCTTCATTCGTGTACATTGAAATGGTGGTTGTTGAGGCGTAGTGATCGCTCAATAATTTTTTGCATGTATGTTTATTGATCTTGTTTGCCGAAGCGCAAGAGCAAACAACGAACCAAAGCATCGTCATCGTCGTTTCAACGAAGATAATTCGCGATTCGCTAATGTTTTTGTTGTTGTCTTTTATTGTGTGTATGCCTTTTTGTATTTCGAATTGGTTTTGCTGCACAAATTTCTGTAATGTCACCATTAAAGTCCTGCATGTCCTGCATGAATATATTCATTTTGGTGGCTACACCAAAGACAATTAAACAATAAGATGTCTTACGGCCATACAACCGAATGGCATAGGGCGAGCTCGATTTGCAAAATTTTCATTATCGAGAGCAAGCAAGCGTCGGTACAGTGAGAGCGTAATAATATTAACGCTCTTTGTTTTGCTCACACAAAGCACAACGGCTTTGATCACTGCCAAGCAAAAGCAAAATTGTGTGCGCTCACTTTACATGCGTTGAAGTCAGTGGCGCAGGCAGGACTTCTTTTTGGAGGGATATTTCACTACTAATTTTTATATTTGAAAGGGTTTGAATCCCCAAACGTTCCCGTCCCGTGTGCGCTACTGATTAAAACAATCAACCACCAAAAAAATCAACACAAGAGCACATAGAGATCACACGCATATTCATATCTCTGCCGACTGCAAGCAGAGAGAGTTGCTTGCGTGGCTTCAACGTTGCGCAGAGAGAGTTGCTTGCGTGGCTTCATCGTTGCTCTCCGGATGTGGCGCTGCTGTAAAAACCACTCTCACGTGGCTTTATTGAAAAAGCCACGGCAAATTTTTGAAGCGCCACTGATTTGTATGAACGTAAGACATCTTATAGTTTAATTGTCTTTGGCTACACTACTGTACATACTGTACGGGTACTTGGTATTCGAAGAATGTGTACAACGAAACGAATAGAAACGAGAACCAGCGAGCGTCGTTTCTCGTTTCTATTCATATTCGGTGAATAGCGAACACTGCAGTGCTCGTATTCGGTGAGAAGCGAAAAGCGAATACTGTAGTGCTCGTATTCGGTAATCGAGAACTTTGCGAAGTATTCGAAGAGCTGTATTCGTATTCATTCGGACCGGTCCGCAGATATGAAGTGAAGTATTCTATTCAAAAGCATTTGAATGTTTTCGAATAGCAAAAATGCATACTCGTGCAGGACTCTAGTCACCATCAATAGAAACTTTGTGGTGTATGGATTTTTGCTGTGCGATTTGATTGATTTAAAAATTTGCAAATATTTATGCGTGGTTGATCCCATTTTAAATTTTTTACAAATATTTTTCCGTGGCGAATTCCAAGTAAAATTATTTGTTTATACATATTTTGACATGGTTGATAACAATTTTGAAGAAAACTACGAAAAAATGAGCCAATATTCCTATTGACTTCAACATTGGTGAAAACACTTGAAATCAAAAATAATTAAATATGTGTTTTTCATTTTTTTGAAAATAGAAATCCAACGGGGAAACCAAGCGTTAAAAGTTTGTGTGGAAAACGTAATTTAATAGGTCTATTGACTTCAAATATGGTGAAAGCACTAAAATTCAGAAATAATTAGATAAGTATTTTGTCATAAAAATTTCACCTACGTTTAAGAAGAGTGTAAATATTCTACAACGCGAAAGCCAGAACGATCCTTGTCCCTGTCCAATCCAAGCTGATACACAGCCTCCGCGCGGCCCTTCTGGATAGCTATTTGGCACCCGCTGAATAGTGAACTAATGTGTGCAGCGTGTCCAATCCCCAGGACTTGAAATTTGGGTTGTGCGCAGGGTTTGGTGCCCGCCACGTAAAATCTACCACCAATGAAAGCCAAAAACAAAGCCTCGGAAGGAACCCACAATGTTGACGACCACAGCAAACGATTTAAGGACCACGATTTGAGGATATGCAACTGGAATGTCCGGACCCTCTATAGGGAAGGTGCCTCTATCCAACTGGCGGAAGCCCTCACAAAATGTAAGGCTGACATCACCGCCATCCAGGAAATGCGAGGGACAGGACAAGGTTGCTCCAAGCGAGCAGACTGCGACATCTACAACAGCTGCCATGCGGAGAAGCACGAATTTGGCCTCGGATTTGTGGTCAGCAAGAGACTTCACCACCACGTCTCTCGGTTCACTCCGGTGAACGAACGGCTGGCTTCGATCCGCATCAAGGCTAAATACTTTAGCATTAGCCTAATTTGCGCGCACGCCCCGACGGAAGAGAAGGACGATGCGACCAAGGATGCCTTCTGTGCGAAGCTCGAGGACGTCTACGACGGGTGCCCGGCCCATGACGTAAAAATTGTCCTCGGGGACTTCAACGCAAAGGTCGGGCGAGAAGGTATATTTGGTCGCACAGTCGGGCAGTTCAGCCTCCATGCGACCACTTCGAACAACGGTCTGAGGCTGATCGATTTCGCCTCGGCACGAAACATGGTAGTTAGTAGCACCAGATTCCAGCACCTCGATATCTATAAGGCCTCCCGGTTATCCCCCGATCAATCCACCCGCAACCAGATTGATCACATTGTGATTGATGGAAGGCATGCTTCTAGCATTCTAGATGTGCGCACGTTCCGAGGACCCAACATCGACTCGGACCACTACCTTGTTGCACCCAAGGTACGCATGCGTCTTTGCGCAGCGAAGACCGAGCAACCTAGTTTGCGAAGAAAGCTGGACATCAGTAAGCTGCGATCACAAGGGGTAGCCGAAGCCTACTCCGTTCAACTCTCCAACCAGCTCGGTCGCTACCCCTCTCCACCTGATGACATCGGCGGATTATGGGCTCACTTATCCCACTCCACACTCCCCCCACAGAAAATGTCCTTGGTTTTCGACGCCCACCACCAAAAAACCAATGGTACGATGAAGAGTGTCGCGCAGCCGCTGCAGCGAAGAATGGTGTCTACAAGAAGACCCTGCAGTCGGCTGCCACGCGAGCCGTGACAGAAAAATACCGGAAGGAGAGGAAGAAAGAGAGGTGTCTTTTTAGACGCAAGAAACGGGAGCAAGAAAGGCGCGAGCGTGAGGAAATCGAGGAGTGCAGGAGCAGGAATGACGCCCGAAAATTCTTTCAAAATGTTAAGCGTCTCACGGAAGGATTTAAGCCCGGGGCATCTTCTTGCAGAGACGAAAACGAGGATCTGGTTACGGATGCGCAGGGTGTACTGAGGTTGTGGAAGGAGCACTTCACCAAGCTGCTCGCAGGCGACGAAGGGAATAATACCGCCAGTGGTGAAGATGTCCACCGCCCAGCTATGACGAGGTCCGGGTTGCTATCCAGCGACTCAAGAACAATAAAGCTGCAGGGCCGGATGGGCTACCAGCTGAATTGTTCAAGGCCGGCGGCGGTGAGCTGATTGGGTGCATGCATCAGCTCATCTGCAAAATATGGCTGGAAGAACGGATGCCCAACGATTGGAAACTCAGTACCCTTTGTCCTGTGCTGAAGAAAGGCGACCCAACAATATGCGCCAACTACAGGGGTATCAGCCTACTTCCCATTGCATACAAGGTCCTGACGAGCGTACTATGTGAAAGATTAAAGCCACTTGCCAAGGCGCTGATTGGACCCTATCAGTGCGGCTTTAGACCTGGTAAGTCCACCATTGACCAGATATTCACTCTACGTCAAATCCTGGAGAAGACCCATGAGAACCAAATCGATACTCACCATCTCTTCATCGATTACAAGGCAGCATTCGATAGCCCGATAAGGGATCGCCTATATGCCGCATTGTCTGAACTTGGTATCCCTGCAAAGCTCGTGAGACTTTGCAGAGCGACGTTGAGCAATACTCGCAGCTCCGTCAAGGTTGGAAGTGACCTCTACGACCCCTTTCATACCGTCCGAGGTTTCAGACAGGGCGATCCTTCGTCCTGCGACCTCTTCAACTTCACCATGGAGAGTGTTCTGCGCAAGGCCGGTGTACCTCGTAATGGCACCATTTTCAACAAAAGTGTCCAGCTCCTTGCCCACGCTGATGACATTGATGTCATCGGGCGTAACAAGCGAGATGTCACCGCTGCCTTTGCGGCTATCGAAAGAGAATCTGCCAAAATGGGTCTGGTGGTAAATGAGGGCAAGACGAAGTATATGCTGTCTACACGCAGGGACTCGCAGCGGCTAGGGTCTCACGTCGAGGCTGACAGGTATACCTTTGAAGTTGTCAAGGAATTCGCCTACCTTGGCACCGCCATCAACAGCAGCAATGATGTCAGCCTGGAGATAAAGCGAAGGATTACTCTTGCCAACAGGTGCTACTACGGTCTCGGTAGGCAATTGAGAAGTAGAGACCTCTCTCGACCGACAAAACTTGCACTCTATAGGACGCTTATCTTGCCCGTGCTCCTCTATGGCGCTGAAGCATGGACAATGACACGAAATGACATAGCGGCCCTTGGAGTGTTCGAGAGGAACGTACTTCGCAAAATCTTCGGCCCTGTTCGTGTTGGTGACGATTATCGTATACGAACCAATAACGAGCTGTATGAGCTGTATAAGGACATGGACGTTGCGCAGCGAATTAACATCCAGCGGCTACGCTGGCTCGGTCATGTCTGCCGTATGGACGACGAAGCTCCGGCGAAAAAAGTGTTCGATGGGATAGTTGGAGGTCGACGGCGAAGAGGGAGGCCGTGTCTCCGGTGGAAGGACCAGTTGAAGAAGCCCTGCTATCTCTTGGTCTGACCAACTGGAGAAGGCGCGCGCAAAGCAGAGGCGCCTGGAGAGAAGTTTTGCGGCAGGCCGTAACCCGATAACGGGTTGTTATGGCCAGTTAAGTAAGTAAATATTCTACACCTGAATGGTTCCATGGCGAATGCTGTGACCATAAAGTTACAATATTAGATTTTCTTATTTTACCACTCCTACGAAAAGACTGCTTGTGGGTTGTATAAAAAGGAGGATTGAAAAACGAAAATTGAAAATAATTGCTGGCCAATAAAAACTTATGCATTTCAGAAAGGATAAATTAAAACAAAAGTAACAACAACAAGAGTAACATATGTTGGAAAGACAGAGTTGCATACGCATTTCAAAAAACGGGTGAAATATGAGATATTACTCTCATTTTCCTTCCCTATCCCCCATGGGTATAGTACAATAGTTCGAAATGGACTGAGTGCTATGGAAGGCTACATGGCACAGCGCAGCACAGTGAACCCCCTATATAGTGAACACCTCGATATAGTTAACACCCAAATTTTGACATCGGGCCTCTAAATATAGAAACAAATTTTCAAGCAAAAAACAAAAAGTGTATTTTGAGCAAATAAACGAGTTTTTGACCAAAAATGTTAACCTTGATATAGTGAACAACCTCAATACAGTGAACAGGCCTTGCAATAATTAGTTCACTATATCCAGACACCACTGTATATCCGCCTAATGCAAGAAATTTACTTCAGAATGGTTCAGTAACGAATACTGGGACAGTAAATTTAAAATCCTAGATTTTCTTATTTTAGTTCTTTTACACAAGGTTTATATGTGGGGGCGTAAACAAAAGTTCCAAACATCGGGACTTTAAAAATTATTGCTTTCTAATAAAAAAGTTTTTCCTTTCTTTCCATTTCCTTTTTTAATTGTCTTTAATGATTACTTATTATTATTTATTTTTTATTGCTTGTAGCGATCATATAAGTCGCCATGCCAACCATATTTTATTTTCTTTTCTATGATTTTGCGCACACTACAGTCGGTAGTAAGTTCGGGAGCAATATGCAACGCCGTGCAGGCTTATAGAAGAAGAACAAAAGCCAGCCAGAAAATAGAAATTGTTTTACAATTTCGGCTTTTTGCCAGCGCAACAACAACAACAACAGCACATCGTCTTCACCTCCCAATCATCCAACGCCGCAGCAGTGTGCTAACGCAGATTCGCTGAGTGAGCACAACCAAAGAATATGAAGTAATATAGAACGCGCATGTGGGCACAAAAGTGTTTTCGGCTGTTATGAGCGAGCGGGAAGAGCGAAGCGTAGGCATTTGAGAATGTTAAGTTCATAAAATTTTCTGTTAGATTTGCGTAGGACAACAGCAAAAAGCAATGTTGTTGTTCGCAACGGCTTCGCTCGTGTACATTGGAATAGTGGTTGTTGTGGCGTAGTGATCGCTCAATCATTTTTTGCATGCATGTTTATTGATCTTGTTTGCCGAAGCGCAAGCTGAGAGCATACAACGAACCACAGCATCGTCATCGTTGTTTCAACGAAGATGATTCGCGATTCGCTAATGTTTTTGTTGTTGTCGTTTATTGTGCGTATGCTTTTTTGTGTTGCCGATTGGTTTTGCTGCACAAATTGCTGTAATGTCGCCATCAATCGAATCTTTGTGGTGGTGGGCTTTGATTGATTTAAAAATTTACAAATATGTAAAGCTGGTTGATCCCAATTTAAAATGTTTACAAATATTTTTACGTGGCGAGTTCTAAGTAAAATTATTTGTTTATATTTTGACATGGTTGATTACAATTTTGAGAGTAGGGGAAAACTAAGAAAAAAATTAACCGATGGGCCTATTGATTTTAAAATTGGTGAAAAGACTTGAAATCAAAAATAATTAGACAAGTGTTTTTCATTTTTTTTAAATCGAAATCTAACGGGGAAACCAAGTGTTAAAAATTTGTATGCAAAAACATAATTTATTGATGATTGATCTATTGACTTCAAATATGATGAAAGCACTACAAATGCGAAATAATTAGACAAGTATTTTGTCATAAAAATCTGACGGGGTCAAAAACAAAGGTAACCTTGATTTATTGGGCCCATTGATTTCAAACTTGCGTGATAGTTTTCGAAGCATAACCTTAAAAATCCGTTATTAAGGCATACCTACGTTTTAGAATAATGCAAATATTCTACACCTGAATGGTTCCATGGCGAATGCTGTCACGATAAAGTTACAATATTAGATTTTCTTATTTTACCACTTCTACGAAAACACTGCCTGTGGGCTGTATAAAAAGTAGGATTGAAAAACACAATTGAAAAAAATTGTTGGCCAATAAAAACTTATGCATTTTAGAAAGGATAAATTAAAACAAAAGTAACAACAACAACAATAACAGGCAACAACATCCACGCTATTCTCGCCTTCATGGCACAGCGCAAAAAACAGTACACTGCCGACTTTTTTCGTTTGCCAATAATATTGTTACGAAAATGACTTCTCTAAGTTCGTATACTGGATTGTGCTTGAAAATAAAACTACTTCACTTATTCAGCGCAAACGCAGTCAAAAATCAACAATCACTTTATTTACAAATTTACACTTGTTACTACTTTACACTACTACTATTGCATGTTTCCCCTTTGCTTGCTCAACACCGACTCGACTCCTTGCGCTGCACACTGCTGCTTTTATACCAGTTTTCTTATCGCGCCGAAGTTTCTTGCAACTTCCAATTGGAAAACGCTCGACCATTCTCGCACAGCCCATTCCTTCGCGAACTATCCTTGCCATATCAGACTATACAAAGCGAATTATACCAAATTTGCCGTAGTGCATGCCTAAAAGTATGCTTGGAAAAGTATTCGTGCATAGAAAAGCATTCAGCACAGTGCCTCATCGCTACACTGCCCACCACTTAGACTTGTTCGTCCCGAACAAGTGCCGAGGCTCCGCCGGAGTAAGACGCCAAGCGCTCCAAATGGACTACTTTCAGCCTAGCGTTGAACTCTGTACACCACGTCATTAATCTTTGTCACGACTTTGTACGGTCCTTCCCATGATGTTTGAACTTCTGGAGACAAACCTTCCTTCCGCTGCGGGTTGTTGAGCTTTACCAGATCGCCTTCTTGGAACGCTTCTGGGTTAGCCCGTAGACCATATCTCGCTGTTAACCTTTTTTCGACTAGTTGAGTGCGGCTCCGCGATCTTCTCCTCGGCCCTTTCGCAGCCGAACACCGATCACAGCCTCTGATCCACTTAGCGACAGACTTCTGGCATCCTACCCAATAGAACCGCCTTCTTATCTTGGCGACAGTTTTTGCGATGCCTGGGTGCCCTCCACTGGAGTCGTTATGGTTTGTCTTGATGACGTCGTCGATCCGGCCTTTTGGGACCACTATTAGGGATTTTCTGGTCCTGCCATCTCTGCTCTCCCACTCGCGGTATAGGCAGCCATCCTTCAGACGTAGACTTTGCCACTGTGCCCAGTAAGCCTTCGCGATCGGGCTCTCACCAGCCATCTCCTGCCAGTCCGGCCGTATTCTCCGCGCTCTGACTTTGATGATTTTTGCGAGATCCGTATCCTCGCGCTGGTCCTTCTGTAGCCTTACCGCAAGCCAATCTTCCTCTTGTAGAACTCTTACCGACCGAAAATCCACAATTTGTCCCTTGTTTTCGGCTTGCGAATTATGCTTGCGCTCGGTTTTGCGACGTCTGCTGTTCAGAACGCTTCTCTCGCAAATGGCAGTCTCGTGATATGTGGCCTAGCTTGCCACATCGCCAGCAACTGACTCTAGATGACACTGCCCGCAGCCTCGCTGATGCCTCCGAGCTCACTGTCTGGCTTTGCGTGACACGTCCAGATTGGGCTCGACGCCTTTCCGCAGATGAATGTCAAAAACTTCCTCTCCAGGCCGCCTCATACGTCAATGCGCTTGTCACCGTCTCACGGAATGTCGGCTTCATCATCATCAATGTACTCACACGTGTCTCCGGGTCAAGAATGCCTTCGATAAACGCTTCGATCTTCAGCCTTTCCAAAACTTCCATGCTGAATTCTGGTTAGGACAGTGGTACCAGCCGCTCGATATCTGCGGCATACGTCTGCAGCGCCTCGTTGGCTCTTTGTCTACGGCTCTTCAGCTCGCAATAATACAGCATTTTGTTGTGCTCGTCACTGTATCTGGCTGCCAGTGCCTTTATGACGGTCTCGTAATCACCTCTCAAACCTTCCGGAACTGTTTTTATTACCTCAGCCGCAGGACCTCTTAGAGCCAGTATCAGTCTCCGACCTTTCCTAACATCGGTCCACTGACTCTCCAAAGCAGCCATATCGAATTGTAATTTGAATGTGTCGAATGACGTAGTACCATAAGTAGGCACTTCTATGGCAAAACTTTCCTCAACTGGCTGCACCCTTGCTCGCAGCTGTACCTCTCTAAGCCGCTCGCCTATCTTTCTGTGCATCGAATCTTCCAGACTGTCAACTCGTTTGTTTAAGGACTCATCCAAGTCGTCAACTCGTTTATCCAAGTGTTCCACCTGAGCTCCCAGGTGCTCCAACTTCACATTTAGCTTGTTGGAGATTTCTTCCACTTTCTGCTCCAAACGCGCAGAATTTTCCTGCAGCTTGGTGGACAGCTCGCAATTTGCGCTTTCGAGTTTCGCTGATACTCGCGCGGATATTTCATGGGTCGCCGTTTCCATTCGCGCCGAAATTTCCTGATTGGTAATTTCCAGTTTCGCTGCCATTTGCGCCGAAAGTTCCTGATTCGTGGTTTCCAGTTTCCCTGCCATTTGCGCCGAAAGTTCCTGATTTGTGGTTTCCAGTTTCGCTGCCATTTCTCGATTTGCAGTTTCGACTTTTGCCGAAATTTCCTGATTTGTAGTTTCCAGTTTCTCGAACATGCCTTTCATTGCAACCATTAGCTGGCTCATGTCCATTGCTTGTGGTGGCGCAGCCGCTGCAGCCGTACTTTGCATCGACGCAGCACCCGCAGGCGATTCCTCCACTTTGGCCGACGCCTCTAGCTCCTGCGTCCCGAACTCGTGCCCAATCGACGCCTCGTGCCTCACACGCCTCTCGCAAGCGCAGCTGCAACTCCACCTTTCCGCCAGCAGTCGGCAAATTCCAGGCAGCCAGCTCCTTCTTCAGCTGGTCCACCTTCAGCAGCTCGAATTTAACCATGTCTGCGTTTTTATAATTTTATTTATTTATTTTCAGTAGCACAATCCCACTTCTGACACCAAATGTTACGAAAATGACTTCTCTAAGTTCGTATACTGGATTGTGCTTGGAAATAAAACTACTTCACTTATTCAGCGCAAACGCAGTCAAAAATCAACAATCACTTTATTTACAAATTTACACTTGTTACTACTTTAAACTACTACTATTGCATGTTTCCCCTTTGCTTGCTCAACACCGACTCGACTCCTTGCGCTGCACACTGCTGCTTTTATACCAGTTTTCTTATCGCGCCGAAGTTTCTTGCAACTTCCAATTGGAAAACGCTCGACGATTCTTGCACAGCCCATTCCCTCGCGAACCATCCTTGCCATATCGGACCATACCAAGCGAATTATACCAAATTTGCCGTACTTCAAAGTGCATGCCTAAAAGTATGCTTGGAAAAGCATTCGTGCATAGAAAAGCATTCAGCACAGTGCCTCATCGGTACAATATGTATTAATACTACTCGCCTCAACAACAAAATCTAAAATTTCTGCAAGGTACAAATATTTGGGAGGGGTTGACCCTAAAACTTGGTATTGAGGCATATATGTACATATATCCGACTAATGCAAGAATTTTACTTCAGAATGGTTCAGTGACGAATACTGGGACAGTAAATTTAAAATCCTAGATTTTCTTATTTTAGTTCTTTTACGCAAGCATTGTATGTGGGCCGTACAAAAAGTTACAAACAACGGGACTTTAAAAATTATTGCGGGCTAATAAAAAAGTTCTTCTTTTCTTTCCATTTCCCTTTTTAATTGTCTTTAATGATTACTTATTATTATTTATTTTTTATTGCTTGTAGCGATCATATAAGTCGCCATGCCAACCATATTTTATTTTCTTTTCTATGATTTTGCGCTCACTACAGTCGGCAGTAAGTTCGGGAGCAATATGCGACGCCGTGCAGGTTTATAGAAGAAGAACAATAGCCAGTTTTACAATTTCAGCTTTTCGCCAGCGCAGCAACAACAACAACAGCACATCGTCTTCACCTCCCAATCATCCCACGGCGCAGCAGTGTGCTAACTCAGACTCGCTTCAGTGAGCGCAACCACAGAGCGCAACACATAAAACTACGTTCTCGCTTGTAAAGCAAGCCTTCTGTATGTTTATTTTCTTTGCTTCTACTCACATGTTACGCTGAAGTTACAGAGAATTCTGCTGTTAGTAACAGGGGGTTCTGCTGTCAATAACAGAGGGTACTACCAGCAGTACCCGCCATACAACGCGTTTGCTTGTATGAGATGCGCGTTCTATATTACTTCATATTTTTTGGCACAACCAAAGTGCGCAACACATAAAACTACGTTCTCGCTTGTAAAGCAAGCCTTCTGTATGATTATTTTCTTTCCTTCTACTTACATGTTACGCTGAAGTTACATAGAATTCTGCTGTTAGTAACGAGGGTTCTGCTGTCAATAACAGAGGGTACTACCAGCAGTACCCGCCATACAACGCGTTTGCTTGTATGAGATGCGCGTTCTATATTACTTCATGTTCGTTGATATTATGTATGCATAAGCATCTATAAGATAGCGGTTAATTTACTAATAAAAATTTGTTCAGTCTTACACTGGTGTGATCTTTTCAATAATTCAATAGATTCGTTCATGCAAAATTTGGATATTTATAATATATCAATATTGATATAATATACAGGGTTTTTCATTTCGAACCGAAAATCTGACAGCCCTGCGTTCGACAACCGCAGCTGTCATCTGTCGTTGCATTGTGTTAATATTGTAGTTTAGTGTTTGCCACTTATGAAAATGGACCGATTTAGCATCGCTCAACGTGTAAACATAGTGAAAATTCACTACAAAAATGGTAAAAATTTGAGCACCACTTTTCGCGCACTAAGGAAGGATTTCGGACGTCACGGAAGGCCTGTTTTGCCAACAATTTCGGATTTATTGGCGAAATTCGAACGAACTGGTTCTGTACAAGATGTACAGAGACCAATACGTAATCGCACTGCTCGTTCGGCCGAAAATATTGCTGCTGTAGCTGCCAGTGTTGAAGATGACCCGAATTTATCGCTTCCCCGGCGTTTACAACAATTGGACATCTGTTTTATCTCCATCACCTCAATTTGGCGTATTTTGCATTTGGATTTGCATCTTCATCCATATAAAGTTCAGTTGGTGCAGAAATTGGAGCCGGGAGATCACAGAATGCGTCGTAACTACGCCGAATGGGTGCTTGAAAAACCGTGCGAAAATCCCAATTTATCGCACAAAATTTTCTTCAGCGATGAAGCACATTTTCACCTCGGCGGTTTTTAATAGTCAAAATTGTCGTGTGTGGGGCTCAGAAAATCCACACGTGGTTGTCGAGCGCCCAATGCATCCACCTAGAGTCACTGTTTGTGCATTATGGTCCGGTGGTGTCATAGGGCCATATTTCTTCGAAAATGACGAAGGACAGACCGATAACCGAGTCTTTCTGGCCAGCGATCGAAGATATGGATGTGGAGGAGATGTGGTTTCAACAGGACGGCGCTACATGCCACACAACACGACCGAACATGACAGAATTGCGAACCAGGTTCGATGAACGCATAATTTCGCGTTTTGGTGATGCCAATTGGCCGTCAAGATCGTGCGATCTGAACCCTTTGGACTTTGTTCTTTGGAGCTACGCGAAAGACCAAGTCTATGCAGACAATCCGCAGACTCTAGAGCATTTGAGGGACAACATACGTGCAGTTCTTGGCGCCTGCTATATGTAAAAAAGTCATCGAAAATTACCTAAAAAGAATCGAGGTGTGTCAGGCTGCTCGTGGCGGTCATTTGAATGATGTCATATTCCATTACTAATGGCACAAACCAAATATTATTTGGATAATAAAGTTTCATTAAAATTCAAATTTTTATTGATTTTTTTTCTTTATTTACTTTTTCGGCTCATGATGAAAAACCCTGTACAATATTAACACAATGCAATATTAACAATATTAACACAGCTGCGGTTGTCGAACGCAGGGCTGTCAAAGTTTTCGGTTCGAAATGAAAAATCCTGTACATTGAAACAACAACAATTTTATCCGTGACCGGGATCATTTTACCGGCAGCATAACATCGCCCTACGCCGCAACAACCACCATTTCAATATACACGAGCGGAGCCGTTGCGAACAAGAACATTGCTTTTTGCTGTTGTTGTTCTCGCAAACTGTTGAGCACGAGCAAATTTCCTGCAACCTATGCCTCCGCTCATCTCTTATCGCCCGCGTCAAGAAGCACGCTTGCAAAAATTTTGAAGATGCGTATTCTTTATCTATACTATTATATATTTATTTTATTTATTTATTTATTTATTCATCAATTAGTTTTTACACAAGTAGATTACTAGAAATTAAGTAAGTAATTATAAATAATTATACGCAATAATGATTATGCAGTAATGCAATTAATTTAGCCTTAAAACTATCCCTGCTTTCTGAGAATAGGTCCAACTGACGACCTAACTCATTCACGTGCCTTAAACAGCGGTTGAGCGGTTCATTCAAGAAATAGTTAGTTCTGCAAAGGGGAATGCGAAATGTATCCCATGATCTTAACTCCCGCGAGGGGCAGTTGAAAAGTATTAATTTTAGCAAGAAATTACAATTAATGTGGTAGGTCACCACGTCTCTAATAAACATTATAGCATAAAATTTCCTACGAGTTTCCAATGTTGGCAGTCCAAGTAAGAGGCACCTGCTTTTGTACTCGGGTACGTTACCATTCCAGTGCAGGCGATGAATGGCATACCTGGTAAAACGTTTCTGGATTCTTTCGATTCTTAAGGAATACCCAGAATAGAGAGGATCCCAAATTATACTGCAGTATTCGAGGTTGGATCTAACGAAAGAAAAGTATAGGCTTTTGAGGGCAAAAATATCACAGAATTCATTCGAGTTTCTTATTACAAACCCGAGCATAGACCTTGCTTTGGCAATCATGAAGTCTATGTGCTTGGAGAAGCACATCTTGTGATTGAATATGACCCCCAGATCCTTTTTTTCGTAAATTCGAGAAAGAGTAACGTTACCAATTGAGTATTGATAATCGATTACGTCTAAACGCCTACTAAATGACATATATTGGCATTTGGCGGCATTAAGAGGTAATGAGTTCGTCACACACCAAGCCTGCAACATGGATAAATCATCCTGAAGATTAACGCAGTCGGAAAATGATTTCACGGTACGAAATATTTTCAAGTCATCCGCATACATTAAGCAGGACGACTCTAAGATGAAATCAGGGATGTCATTAACAAATACCAGAAATAGAAGTGGGCCTAGGTGACTGCCTTGAGGCACTCCAGAGGTAACGTTTATAACATCCGAATTTGTGTTGTTTATGCGGACGAACTGAGTTCTGTCACTCAGATATGAAGCGAGCCACTTGAGGATGGTCGAGTCGAATCCCATCTGATCAAGTTTGTTGAGTAAGATGCTATGATTAACCCTATCAAAGGCTTTTGCAAAATCAGTAAATATTGCATCACATTGGTTACCGTACTCAAGTTGTTTTAGGACAAAATTAGAGAATAAAGTCAAGTTTGTAGACGTAGATCTACCCTTTATGAAGCCATGCTGATATGGAGAAATGTGTTCTTTTACCAAAAATAACAGCTTATCGTGTACCATTTTCTCTAGTAGCTTAGGTATACAAGAAATTTTACAGATGGGACGATAGTTCTGAATATCAGACTTGTTCCCAGACTTGTAAATAGGGATAAGATAGGATCTTTTCCATTCCAACAAGAATTCACCGTGAGCCAGTGATCTGTTAAAGATTATTGATAATGGAAGGGATAGCGCTGAGGCACATCTTTTCAACAATATTGGAGGAATACCATCCTCACCAGCTACAGGGTCATCGGGTAATGACATAAGAGCCCGACACACTTCCTCAACGGAAAATTGCGGACTGGTAATGCTTAGCACGGCATGAGACTTAGTACTACTTGTAGGTGTCACCACAGAGGGAGAAACATATACAGAACGGAAAAATTTTGCAAATAAATTACAAATTTTTTGAACATCAGCAGTAGATTCGCCAGATAGTTCCATGATTGCAGGAATACCAGTACTTTTCTTTTTGTTATTTATAAATTTCCAGAAACGTTTACCATTTACCTTAATTTCACTCTCCATATTTAGGATATAATTCCGATATAAGAATTTGTTTAAAACGTCAAATTCATTTTTCAAACGACAGTAGGTTTCATAGCAATCCATTTCATTATTAGATTTACGGTACCGTTTATATGCCTTTGTTTTTTTATTGTTGATGTTAATAAGCCTACCATTGAACCAAACTGGTTTAGTGGCATTTCTTCTGGGCTTCTTTGGAACAAACCTATCAACCACCGAATTGAGCTTATCCCTGAAAAAGTCGTAATTCTCCGACAATAGAGGCGATATTAATGCGGACTTCCAATTCACAGAATCTAAGCAATGCGAAATATCATTGAACTTAGCTCTAGAGAAATTATAGATATCGCAACTATTTTTAGTGGGCTTAACCCTTTCAGTCATGAAAATCAGCCGTTCGAGATAAAAATCTGAGTACTTTAATATAAACTAATATCACTCTACTGAACACGAATCTCCAAAAAAAATATATATATAGTGTGTCATTTGACTAGTAGGTAATGCCCAATATATTGGACGATGTGACTCGGAGGATACACATTTTAGCATATGCATTGTATTATTTCTAAGTGAATGAAAGAAACTTTTATATAATACTTCACTTTTTATTTCAGATAAGATATATAAACTGAGGTTTATATTGAAAAATTAAGGTGTTATTTAACTTTCATGATATTCGGCGAAACAGTTCTTATTACGCTTCACACATAGATACACATTGCATTTTTGGCACATAATGAAAGATTTTTTTGGTACATCCCGTCATTTTACAACGCCCAGAATTATTTTCTTATACAAAAACAGGAATGTGTAAAATCGAGTCCTTGCGCACCTCCTCAGGTGGGGCCTTTTGCACTGATCGCTTACGTTTTACCGGTGGAGATGGCAAACAGATATCCTCTTCACTAGAATGATTATAGTCCTCAAATACATGTGAAGTTGTCGGGGCTTCAGAGTCTGGATTGGATCGTCGTGGCGCTGCTTTAGTTCGTGTTGGTCTTCCTCGATGTCGTGAAGTTCCCATATCTGGCTGTGTGTTTATCTTTTGAGCTTGGATTAGGCTATTCGCCACTTCAGCGCGAAAATGCAAGGAATCTAAAATTTGTTTTTTCGGTATTGCATTTGAGATACAGTCGTTCCGGTATTCCATCCAAGCTGCAGTTAATGCTAAGTCAGCAAAGTGCATGATAATACGCACGGTCCACTTATTAGTGCGAATATTTATACGATAATATTGAATCATTTGATCTAAAAGATCTACCTCACCCATGCTTTCGTTATAAAGGTGTACAACTTCTGGTCGAGAAACTTCAATGTACTCCTTCAAGTTTTTGTCCCATCGCTGCGTTTTATCTTCCTCACCAATTCCCACGAAATTTGAAGCAAGATTTACAACTTTATTGTCATACCACCTTGTAAAAATTACTTTTCCATTTTCACTAAAGCATTGTGCAGATGATCCTCGTCCTCGCCTAGCCATTGTTTTATTGTCTGGCACTAGCGGGTTTGCAAAACGGTTTGATACCTCTGGCATGAAGTATTTCGAACAATTGAAAGGAGGGAAAGTAATTATCAAAAAATAGTGATAGTCCTTTTGTTTCAGCTGGGATTCGTTTTGCTAGTTCGAGCACAATTGCCGATCCACTGCCAATTGATTTGCTCAGCGCCTGATTCAATGTAGTGGTGGAGCCTTGGTACACAACAAAATCAAAAGGCATACCACTTTTACCACAAAGAAAGAAAACTTTAATACCCCATGGGCAAGGTTTTCCCATGGGCAAGGTTTTCCCTTGACATATTGTTTTGCCACGAACTTGCCTTTGAATGGTATAATCTGTTCGTCGACACAAAGGTTCTCTTGTAATGGTAATTGTGTAGGCGACTTTTTATTTTTGAAATTATAAGTCTCACTTTGTAGAGTCGATCTGTGCATCCGCTTGGTCGACCCATATTGTCAGTAATATGCTAATGTTGCCTCAAAGAAAAAAGCGATTGAGTGTCATATTATTTAAAAAAATGGCATACCCCAACGCCTATAAAAGTACATACGAACTCTTGGTAACTTATAGCAACTCATCATAATATGTTGAGCAAAGAAGACGCGAATTTCATCCACTGTACATGATTTAAAAGTTGTATGTCCTAAACAAATAAAAGGAAAACATATGTTAGAAACTACAATAAAATAGATTAAAGAGAAACTAGACCTTTTTGTACAGCGTAAACGTTTGTGAAATATGAAGCTTTAATAAAAAAATCGTCGTCCAAATACTTCATGAAGTATGAATATGGTGTCCTAACCAAAGAACGTCTACTAGATGCATTAAAAACTTCTTCTTGCATAGTTTCCCGCGAAAGTCTTGTTGTCCACTTTATTTCTTTCTTTTTTGTGAAGAGCAATGTCGGAATTTCTGAATTTTCGACGGATACCTCTTCCAATTCTAGCTCCTCAATATCATCAGCGTTGCTCTCATTCTCCTCATCTCCTGGCTCTCTTTGAATAATACACGATTCAGCACATCGTACACCTTCCACTGCAATGTCTACCGCATCGTCATCGTCGTAGCCATTTTCAATATCTGAATCTCTTTCTAGAGCTTTCAGCACTCGCTCTTCTTCAATTACAGCACTTTGCGAATACATTTCTTTATGAAAACATATAATAAGTACTAAAGCAAGTTATGTGAAAACAACAACCTCTGAAAACTTTTGTCCATTATAATGGAATCTAAAATTTGTTTTTTCGGTATTGCATTTGAGATACAGTCGTTCCGGTATTCCATCCAAGCTGCAGTTAATGCTAAGTCAGCAAAGTGCATGATAATACGCACGGTCCACTTATTAGTGCGAATATTTATACGATAATATTGAATCATTTGATCTAAAAGATCTACCTCACCCATGCTTTCGTTATAAAGGTGTACAACTTCTGGTCGAGAAACTTCAATGTACTCCTTCAAGTTTTTGTCCCATCGCTGCGTTTTATCTTCCTCACCAATTCCCACGAAATTTGAAGCAAGATTTACAACTTTATTGTCATACCACCTTGTAAAAATTACTTTTCCATTTTCACTAAAGCATTGTGCAGATGATCCTCGTCCTCGCCTAGCCATTGTTTTATTGTCTGGCACTAGCGGGTTTGCAAAACGGTTTGATACCTCTGGCATGAAGTATTTCGAACAATTGAAAGGAGGGAAAGTAATTATCAAAAAATAGTGATAGTCCTTTTGTTTCAGCTGGGATTCGTTTTGCTAGTTCGAGCACAATTGCCGATCCACTGCCAATTGATTTGCTCAGCGCCTGATTCAATGTAGTGGTGGAGCCTTGGTACACAACAAAATCAAAAGGCATACCACTTTTACCACAAAGAAAGAAAACTTTAATACCCCATGGGCAAGGTTTTCCCTTGACATATTGTTTTGCCACGAACTTGCCTTTGAATGGTATAATCTGTTCGTCGACACAAAGGTTCTCTTGTAATGGTAATTGTGTAGGCGACTTTTTATTTTTGAAATTATAAGTCTCACTTTGTAGAGTCGATCTGTGCATCCGCTTGGTCGACCCATATTGTCAGTAATATGCTAATGTTGCCTCAAAGAAAAAAGCGATTGAGTGTCATATTATTTAAAAAAATGGCATACCCCAACGCCTATAAAAGTACATACGAACTCTTGGTAACTTATAGCAACTCATCATAATATGTTGAGCAAAGAAGACGCGAATTTCATCCACTGTACATGATTTAAAAGTTGTATGTCCTAAACAAATAAAAGGAAAACATATGTTAGAAACTACAATAAAATAGATTAAAGAGAAACTAGACCTTTTTGTACAGCGTAAACGTTTGTGAAATATGAAGCTTTAATAAAAAAATCGTCGTCCAAATACTTCATGAAGTATGAATATGGTGTCCTAACCAAAGAACGTCTACTAGATGCATTAAAAACTTCTTCTTGCATAGTTTCCCGCGAAAGTCTTGTTGTCCACTTTATTTCTTTCTTTTTTGTGAAGAGCAATGTCGGAATTTCTGAATTTTCGACGGATACCTCTTCCAATTCTAGCTCCTCAATATCATCAGCGTTGCTCTCATTCTCCTCATCTCCTGGCTCTCTTTGAATAATACACGATTCAGCACATCGTACACCTTCCACTGCAATGTCTACCGCATCGTCATCGTCGTAGTCATTTTCAATATCTGAATCTCTTTCTAGAGCTTTCAGCACTCGCTCTTCTTCAATTACAGCACTTTGCGAATACATTTCTTTATGAAAACATATAATAAGTACTAAAGCAAGTTATGTGAAAACAACAACCTCTGAAAACTTTTGTCCATTATAATGGACAAGTTTCTTTTTTAGGGAGTGGCTGAGCTAAAATAATATGTTCACTTTTTTTTCTTGAAAGTAATTATATGATTGCTAACAACATACATACCAATTTTTATAAGACTGTATTTGATAAAGTAAGACACTTTTTTTAAAAGATAAGTATTGCTCTTCACTTGTAAAAAAATGCGTTCACGAAAAATAATATTACAGCGAGAAATGCAGCGATCGATGAACAAGCATCACATTTTCGGAGACATAACGGTTCAACTTGTTTACGTATATCATAAAGCAATAACAAATTTAAACGAAAGGTTTCGGTAGACTGCTGCAAACTTTACAGACTCTCTTGTCCAATATATTGGACATTGTGACTGAAAGGGTTAATGTAATTAATAAAGCGGAAGCTTATGCACAATGCCTTGTGGTGAATTGAGTTAGGCAGCGGGGGTGAAGAGAGAGGCTCGACATCAGATTGCAATTGATTGTCTACGAAAACCAGATCGAGTAACCGATTATTTTCATTGTGGATTTTATTTATTTGATTGAGATTAAACTCAGCAAATGTGTCGAGAACCGCGCATTCACTCTCACTCGAGACTTCATACGGTATCAGTTGGTTTATATCACTAACATAACTCCACTTAACATTGGGCAAATTAAAATCCCCAACAATAATAATGTTCTGATTGTCCCTACAGTCACTGAGTAAAGAACAACAATTATTTACATGTGCATTATATAATTCAACAGGACTGAGCGGTGGAATATAACTAGCAGAAATAAAAATAATATGGGATTTATCAAATACAATTTTTATAATAATTTGGTCTATGTCGTAACCTCTCATGTCTGAGGTATCATCAGTTGGCAAACTGATCTGTGTACAAGGCAGAGAAGAGCGAACGGCAATGAGTGCTCCGCCGCCTCTAAAGAGTCCAGTGGTACTTGACGATCTATCTTTACGAAAAACGTTGTAAAGACGGCAATCGAACATTTCAGCAGTGTTATGGCTTGATGTGAGCCAAGTTTCCGTTAACACTATAATATCGTATAGACAGGAAGAAGAGAAAAACAGCAGTGGCAGAATTTTAGTTCTTAATCCACCAGCATTCTGAGAGTAGAGAAGAAATTCAGCAATACTCGATGATCCACCGATGATCCGATGTAGAATTGCTCAGCTACACCTAATTTGAATGATATTCTCTTTAGGTTCTTAGTTTCAGTGTCTTTCTTCACTAATTTGTAGCACGAGAGATGATTCTTGTCAATATTAGCATGACTGTGGACGTAATCCGTGATGTTTACCTCAGTCACAGTGGGACTAAACGATGACAGATGTATCCATCTCATTTGGGCGATCACATTTAGTTCGCTGCTAGTTTTGCGTCCAACAACAATTTGCTTGGGGTTTTTCTTTCTCACAACAGCAGTAAAGCGGGCATCATCAGCATTATCTAAATGGGCTGGCATGTTATTTTGTGGTGGGAGCAACGGTGCATTCTTGACAGCACTGCAGTTAGGCGAAGTGAGAGAGGCATTTGAGACTGCAAGAGCTGGAGAAGCAGCAACAGCAACAGCAGCAGCGGCGGCATACGAAGAAGAGTGAGAAGGAGACGAGGCTGGCAACGATGAGGTTGAGCTCAGAGCAGGCTTAAGGTTAAACTCCATAAAGTGCGTTTCATGCGTTTCGTTGTGTTTTGCGTTTCTCGCGTTGCAAAAAAAAGTTGAATCAGTGTATTTGTATGAAGCAAACTCCATGACTTGACGTCGATACCCGCGAAACGCATCAAAAGTTGAACTATTTTCAACTTTCTCTTGCGTTTCTTGCGTTAACGCCGTCAAACAGCTGACAGAGCTCCTAAAGATGTCATAAATTATGTGGCATGAATGTGGATGTGGATGGTAAAGTCGATAACAAACTTGTGTTATCGAAAAAGTCGAATGCATTTATTTTACACGAAAGCTATTAAGGGGGTATTCTGGTCGAGATGGTCCGAAAAATCGATTTTTTTTTTCATTTAATATTTTTGATGTAGACAATAAGAGGAATGTGTGTGCAAGACCATTTTTCTCAATGACGAATACTTTTCGAGTTTCAAGGCTATACAATGGGCGACGCTTCGCTCCCACCATGTTCCATTCCATGTTCGTAAATCTTTAAACTTGTTTTTCTCGAAACCATTTTTTTCGGGACGGTAGACACGATTCACAAAAAACTACTGGTCCAATTGACTTGAAATTTTACAAGGATACTAAGCAAATGTGTGGGTATCGCCTTCTCTAGGATTATGGCAAAAGCATTTGTTTAACTAATGTTTTTAATGCAAAATATCAACAAAAACAGGGCAAAAAATCGTCTTTTTTTTTTAAACACCTGATTTTAATTGAAGAAATTTTTTGTTTGCTTATATCCTAGATAAGGTGATAGCAGGAAGTCTTGCGATTACAAAATGGGTCACATTTTGTGTTTCAGAATATTTGAACTGAAGATATCATGTCCACCATGGAACAACTATTTTCGGCATGCTCAAGTTCGAGGCATCGAATGAACCGTTATTAAAGAAGATATTCTTAACATCATTAATGAAAATTATTGTTCAAAACCTGTAGAAAAACTTGCGAAAAACCTTGAATAAAAATATTGAAAAGCTTTTCATCCACAACGATTTGAAAACATCGATATTTCGGACCGCCTCGACCAGAATACCCCCTTAAATACAGTTAAGAAACATTTTAAATCCAATATTTTAACATAAAATGTGAAGAAATTCCTAAAAAGTAGCATAATTCTTTGACAGACGAAACTTAGTCTTCGCTGTATTGGAAATTCGATAGCTTATTCGTTGTATATCGCATTTTGCTCATTCCTGTGAAATAAATTGCTACAAATTGAATTCAACTGAATTTCTTTTTTCATTTTTTGCAATGCTCGATATGCATTTATTGTGTTTAAAATGAAATCAGTCTAAAGTCTATAACGTCGTTTAGCGATTCCATTTCGTTTTTTTCACAATTTTCCTTGTCTTCTCCCAATGCACAACGAAATCAATCAGCAGTTTGACAGCATCAGCTGACGTAAGAAGAAGAAGCTGACGCATGAAACGCACTTTATGGAGTTTGACCATTTGCAACGCGAATAACGCAAGAAACGCAATAACGCAACAAACCCCGAACGCATGAAACGCACTTTATGGAGTTTGACCTTTATGCGCTTGGAATTGATTCGCGGTAGGCAGGTTGATTTTAAGTTCATTACGCAGGCTTCTGACGTCATCAGCTAGGTCAGATATTGCAGTCGAGTGAGCATAATCTTGCAATTCACGACGAACGGCTTGCACTTCTGATTGTAGGTGCTCAACTTGTTTGTGAAGAGCTTCTTTTTCACTAAGCAAGGAGCTAATCAAAGAGAGCATATGAGCATTCTCAGATCTTACAGTTCGTTAAAAACAGCTTGTAAAGAGATTTCTTTTTTTTTCATTTTTTTCACATTCGCTTTGCGGAGAGTTAACTGATGCTGCGTTGGATGTCGGGGTAGCCGAACGAATTGGTGACCGAATCGAGTTTCGACGCGCCGAAGTGCAGCTTTTGCACACAAATTGTTTGTTTGTTTTTTGCAGGAAATCCAAGTCTGCTTGCAAAAGGTTCACGCACTCCAAATGAAAAATAATGTTACACTTGGCACATTGAGTCTTTGACTGGCCGCGGTCGACTTTATGGCCGCACACACAAGGCATGGTAACAGAGCTCCGAAAAACACGTCCGCACGGCACGACTACTGACGTTGCTTTTTTGAGCCACAATCAGGCAAAAACCACTGAACCGATTTAGATGAAATAAGTACCAAACATTTTTTTATCTGGGGGAATGGTACATAGGCTATATGAGAATGACCACGCCCCCTGATTACGCCCACTATGGTAACAAAACTCATCTATGGTATGCTTTTGTAAGGCAATATGGGTATCAAACGATTCATCGTGTCATTGCGGCAAACATAGGCTATAATATGATCGGCCACACTTTCCGCGCCCACTAAACTAACAAAACGAAGCTACGGTACATGTCTGTAAATCAGTATTAATATCAAATGATTCCGTGTTTCATTGATGTTAACATAGGATGTATAAGATTGACCACGCCTACCTGATATGTCTTTTCGCCACGCCCACTATAATAACAAATCAGCCATGGTATATTTGTCATAGCAATATGGGTATCAAACGATTCAGCGTATCATTGCGGCAAACATAGGCTATAATATAATCGGCCACGCCCATTTTCCGTGCCCAATAAACTAACAAAACGAAGCTACGGTACATGTCTGTAAATCAGTATTAATATCAAATGATTACGTGTTTCATTGATGTTAACATAGGACATATAAGATTAACCACGCCCACCTGATACGCCTTCTCGCCACGCTATAATAATTCAGTTATAGTATTTGTTTGAAAGACGATATGGATATTAAACAATTCAGCGTTTCCTTACGGCAAGCATGGCTTTATGGGATTGGCCACGCCCCTATGTAAGCCCCCACTCTTATAAAATGACCAATGGTTTAGAACGTTTATCTATATACATACATATATGTATATAAAAATGAATCTTGGTCCATTCGGATGCTTAAAACTTGAAAACGACTGGACCAAATTGGAGACTTCCTTCGGCGAGTTTGTTTATATAGTACCCGCTACATAGCTACACGAAGGTTTAGGAAAAAATAAAAGACGGGAAAACAGGGCGTAGCACCACCAGCATACATTTTTAGACAATAACTGTGGAACCATAAGTCACACATCAATTAAATTTAGTACGAAGTCACTACTTAGTCATGTCCTTCGGTAGAGGAAATGGGACGGGTATTAAACGAGGGGGTGTGACACCGCCCATACAAATACAATTGTTTATATGGAATAGTTTCGGAATTGTAAGTCGCACAGCATTGAAATTTGGTGTACCGTCGTCGCATAGAAGTGTCATTCTACTATTAAAACTTAATGATCGTTGGACAAGGGGCGTGGCACATTTGTTTGACCCAACCTATCCGCATGATTTTGGAACTGTTAGTCCGCGTAACATTGGAACTGAAAGTCACATATCAATGAAACTGGGTCGTACCCTTAGACTGAGGGAATGGATTGGACATTGTATAAAAGGGGCGTGGCGTCGCCCATAGAGTATTGTATGAAAAAACTTCATTTATTGGGTCCATTGACTTTACATGTGCGTGCAAAGCCGCGGGGCCCTGCTAGTTTAATATAAAAATGAAGGAGAAACCGTCCGACTCGTCTGCTCTCGCAGGCGTCGCTCCGATGAATGTCCGTTTCTCTTGTTATCCGTCCGCTTTGTCTCGTCTTGTTGTTCGTCCGTTTTCTGTGTCCGTCAGGGATGTATTTTAAAAGGTCCGTCCGCTCCGGGTTGTCATTCGTCCGTTAGCCGATCCCACATTTATGCCTAAAGAAAGTAAGTGAAAATAAAGAAAACCTTCCTGACAGGTGGAAGAAGTGAATTTTATTGAAATAACCTTGTACAATTGTGAATAAGTGACTACTGAGGTGAAATGAACTACAAAAATTTCACTGTGTTTTATTTTGGCACAATCCTGCAACCTCCCTTGGCCTGCATTCGCTATTATTACCTCAAAACAACCGGGATCTATCAAATCGGCTATCACAGGAAACAATCTTGCCTATTTAAAGTTATACTCCTCTAAAAAATACCATTTATAATGGTATGAAAAAATACGTTTTCTTTAAAGATTGCTGGATTAATTTTTTTTGTTTGGAGACAGTATATTTCTCTAACGATACTTTCAAGCTACTTGCATTGTAAGTAGTACATATTAAACTACCTATTCTATTATTTTTTGTCTTGTGTTATAGAATGGGCAACTCATATCGTATGGCAAAAACTCGGTGGATATTGAAAACATGGCGCCATCATCGTACAACCAAGTTATGGCTGATATTACAACATCATTTACTTTATTAATTGGAATATTTTTTCCATCGGTCACAGGTAAGATTTGAAAATTCTTTTAATACATAGTAAAAGCGTATTGTGACTATAATGCTTGTCGTCACTGTGCAGCTTGCAAGGCACTGGAAAGGAAGGAGAAGTATAATATAGTATAGTATAGTATAGTATAGTATAGTATAGTATAGTATAGTATAGTATAGTATAGTATAGTATAGTATAGTATAGTATAGTATAGTATAGTATAGTATAGTATAGTATAGTATAGTATAGTATAGTATAGTATAGTATAGTATAGTATAGTATAGTATAGTATAGTATAGTATAGTATAGTATAGTATAGTATAGTATAGTATAGTATAGTATAGTATAGTATAGTATAGTATAGTATAGTATAGTATAGTATAGTATAGTATAGTATAGTATAGTATAGTATAGTATAGTATAGAATAGATACGGGAGCCGAGCATCAACTGCCCGAGACACTGCGTCCAAAGAGAACAATTGTGTCGTATCCCTTATTCTTTATTGGAGGAGTTCATCCCCCCAATACTGTCTAGGAACTCCTTGATTTTTCCCAGATTAGTCCCAGACAGCTCGTTTCTCTAAATTAGTTCCCTTCCTAGTATACGCTTCCTTGCGTGTAAGAGAGCGGGACACTCGGTTATAATGTGCACGGATGTTTCATCATCTTCCATGCAGAACCTGCATAGTTCGCTGTCTGTTAATCCAAGTCGCGCTTTATGCATATTTATTTAGCAGGCAGTGCCCGCTCAGGATTCCCGTCATGAACTTAAGCTCCTTTCTGCTTAGGTCCAATAGGTATTTAGATTTGCCTTCCGAATAGGCCGGAAAGAATAGCTTGGAACAGCGTTGTCCCACCGTATTGGACCATTTCTGCTTGGCCCGATTTTTGAATTCCTGTTTGACACAATGCCTGAAATGAGATCTGCTGGCACCTATGATTGGTTCAGGTCCATAGGGTCGTTTTGCCGCCCCTTCCTTTGCCAATCTGTCCGCTTCCTCATTTCCATCGTGCCCACAGTGCGCAGGAACCCAGTGTATTATCACCCGGTTATCCTTTGAAATGTCTTGGAGAACATTTACTGTCTCCCAGACTAGTTTGGAGTCAAACGTCGTCGAGCTCAGAGCTTTTGTTGCAGCCTGGCTGTCGGACATTATGATTATCCTCTTTCTCCTGACATTGAGAGTCAGTATCTTTCTGGCACACTCGTTTATGGCAAAGACCTCAGCCTGGAAGACTGTGGCCGTGTCTCCCAGACTGACTGCTAATTGGGAGCTAGTATTAAATATTCCAGCTCCCGTCCCGCCTTCCATCTTTGAGCCATCGGTGTACCAGACAATATCATCACACGTGAGACTGATTCTATTAGCAGCCCAGTCTTCCCTATGCGGTATGTACGTAAAGTAGTTCTTCCTGAAGAGGTGTCTCGGTGGCATCAGATCCAGAGGCATCCAGAAGCCTCCATCTCGCCTCCTATCCTTCAACAGCGATAGGTGACCGATTGCATGTGCATCCCTATGTATGGATCCACTGTGTGCGCTGATGGTTGCAGCCATTTGCACATTTAGTTCCAGCGGTAGAATCCCTAGTATAACATTTAGAGCTGCCGTTGGTGTAGTACTGAGACATCCTGTTATACAGGTATTCGCTAGTCTTTGCAGTTTTCCCAGCTTAGTCACAGTTTTTTTTCCGTGGTTTTCCTCCACCACACTATCGCCCCGTAGGTGATAGTCGGCAGAACTATTAGGGAGTATAAACTCTGAAGCCACTTCGGTCTCTGTCCCCAATTTTTGCCACAGATTCTTTTGCAACTCCAGAGAGCATTACCTGCCCTCTTGATGATGCGATCAACATGAGGTTTCCAGTTCAATTTGCTGTCCAGGATTACCCCTAAATACTTAACTTCCCTCGAGAAGTTCAGTTCTTTTCCAAAGATCATAATCTGTCTAAGGTCGATCTTCCTTTTATGTGTAAAAGGGACTATGATTGTCATGTCTGCATTCACAGACAGTTTCTGTCTGATACACCAGTGCTCGACAGTCTGAGACGGTATGTCCGTCTCTGCCTCTGATCACAATGACTAAATCGTCTGCATATGCGATGACTTCTGTCCCTGCTCTTCCAGAGAGCGGATTAGTCCGTCAACGACTACAGACCACAGCAGGGGGGATAGTACTCCCCCTTGAGGACATCCTCGCGCTTTGCTTGCTGACAGCTCTGCCTCCCCGAAGTTGGACTGAATCACCCTGCTCTCCAGCATTGATGATATCCATCTTATAAGGGTGGCTTCGAAGGTTGTGTAGTTGAAAGCCCCTTCTATGTCCAGGAAACCTACTAGACAGATTTCCTTTTCCGCCAGGGACTTCTCTATCTTGCCTACCAGTGCCGATAGGGCCGTTTCCGTGGATTTACTTTTCTGGTAGGCATGTTGGTTCGTGCTCAGGGGATATTGAGTGAGTATTTCCTCCCTCAGATACCGGTCAACGACCTTTTCTAAGCCTTTAAGCACAAAAGACATCAGGCTTATTGGCCTGAAAGATTTTGGGTCCTTCCTATCAGCTCTTAACGTTAACTATTCTCCAGGCTTCTGGAATGTACCCAAAAGCTAAACTATCATACATACGTAGATTTTTGTTAAAATGGGCGTTAGTACCGCCATTCCCTTCTGTAAGAGCGCCGGTAAAATGCCATCTTTCCCCGGCGCCTTGTAGGGAGAGAATGATTCCAGCGCCCATTTTACTACCGGTGCATTACACACAGCTTTGGCAGTTCTCCAGTCTTCCCTACCTGGACGATGCACCTGTCCAGTACTGCCTGTCAGAGGGTCATTTGTGTATATTGACCCCAGGAAGTGGGTATTGGTGAGTAGGACAAGTGTTTCCTTTTCACATTTTGTGGCTGTCCCATCTCCATCCACTAGTGTTCCTATCGGACAGGATTTTTCCATCGAGAGAACCTTATGAAGCCTGTAACTGGAGGACAGATCTAATACGTCCTCACAGACCCGCTTGAAGGGTTCCCTCTTGGCCTTCCTGATTTCTTGGTTGTATTTGGTGAGAGTCTGGGAGTAGGTCTGCCAGTCGCTTGTTACGCTTGGCTCTTTAAATAGTTTCCTTACTTCCCTTCTCAGGTTCTGTTTCCTACAAGTTTTGGTCTTGAGGGGACAGTTTTCTTCATAGGCATTCAGAACGGAGTCTCTAAAAATTGTAGAGGCCCTTTCCAGTCTGTCTATGGTATCTATCCTATTCTCGATTTGAGTTGGGACGTTCTGTCCTAACTGGAAGCAATAGCTGTTCCAGCCGGTCTGTCGTTTTGGTCTGAATGTCACCTCGGTTGGCATCTGATTCCCTAGCGTGAATCTTATCTGCCTATGATTTGAGCACGACGGCTCGTCAGACACCCGCCAATTGCTGACAAGGCCTTTTGTCATAGAGGTTGTCAAGGTCATATCCAAGACTTCCTCTCTGGCTCTAGTTACAAATGTGGGGCTGTTCCCAATATTGCAAATACTTAGGTCTAAGGAGAGTATATAGTTAAATAGTGACTCACCTCTGGGATTAATGTCCGTGCTCCCCCACATGTTGTGATGGGCGTTCGCATCACAGCCCATTACGAGCTCCATGTGGTTGCCCCTAGCATAGGCAATGAGCTGTTCTGCTATACGGGGTGAACAGTGGTCATCGTCTCCAGGGAAGTATGCGGAGGCAATAATGATTTCCCTGGAGTTCCAGGTAATCTTACCCGCGCATAGATCCGGCGTAACGAAATCTGTTAACGGGAAGAAAGATATGTTATTAAACACGATGCAGGTCCTGGCTCTGGTTGTGGTTGATTGACAACATAATACCTTACCTGCTTGAGATAGCCCTCTGACTTGACCGTTGGTGCTGGTCCATGGTTCCTGCACCAGGGCTATACTAGGACCCAAGGTGTTGATGGTCCTAGTTAGGACAGCCGAGGCTGCCGACGCTCTATGGAGATTGACTTGTACAATCTCTATAGTTACGCCTTTGGTCCCTTCGTGTGGGTTCCCGCACGCTTACCCCCTCTACCCCTCGTCTGCACCCGTTCATTGCTGCTCGGTGTGTGTGCAGACCTATCCAGCAGGCTCAGTCGTCTGGATGGATTCGCCAACCCAGTCAGCCGGACTAGCTTAGATGAGGTAGGCTTTGCGGGCCCAACCGATGCCTGTCCTGGCGTCCTGTCACTGGTCTGTTCGGTCCGTTCGGTCCGAGTGACGGCTTGCGTCCGTCCACTTGTAGGTGGACGGTCCTCGCATGCCTTCGCCAGTGCTTGCTTGCTGGTGGAGGGTCTGTCCTCCTCCACCACTGTCTTCGGCGTCCTCGTCTCCGTGCCGCTCCGATCGGTCACCGACGACCTCGTCCCCTGATCAGTCCGCACTCTGAACTGAACTCTCCCCAACTCAAAGAAGGGAAGGTCCGTCAGCTTAGAGAGCCGACCGACTGAGGTGTCGTCGATGGCCAACGTCATTCCCTGCGCCGCGACAGATCTATTCAGTACCTTCCAGTTTCCTGTCGGTAGTGAACGGTTCTGCGTACGAAGCATTCGAAGAATATCTTCGGCCGGGAGGGAGCAGCCAGGAAAGAATGCGGTGGCCACACTGGGTTTGGGAATGTCTTTTAACTCCACCAGTTTCACCTTCATTCCCGGCAGCTGGGTTTTTGTCATGACCTCCCTTAGCCAGTTCCTCGATGCCTCGTCGGCGCAGTTTACGATAATCCATCCTGGCTTGAACGAGAATCCTTGGAACCTGATCTGAGGCCCATCCACGGGGAGCTTACGCAGCTCCTCTTTGATCAGCCCTTCGATCGTCCTCTGCTCCTCCAAACCCAGATGGACAGCCGGAAATTCGTCCGGTGGAATTCCAACTTTGATAGCCGCAGCAGCCTCAGCAAAGGACGGACTAAACGTCGTCCTTTTTGGTACGGGTTGCGCCGTATCTGCTCTGCTGCAGCCACCAGTTTCGTCCGTCTTTGTCGGCTCTTCCAGCACAGTCTTGAGTGCATCATCGTATGGTTTACCCGACGCCATTAGCCTCCTCAGCCACTTCTTTTGAGAAGTCGTCAGCCGCTTTCTCTTAAGAGAGATGGCCTCGGTGGCTTCTACCAGCGCGGGACACCAAGCGAAGGTGCCTCCTCAACTTCGATCGTTGACATGGTTGTCACGCTCGTATGGGAGCATTCACTGTTCCCCCTACTTCTTCTTGTCGGTCGGTCTCTCCAACCACTTACTGTTAGTTCAGCAATGTGCTGATCAGTGGCGTCAGTCTGTCCGACGTCCTTACCATCCGAGGCGCGTGTTTGAGAGCTCATCATCTGGTTCTTACGGCCACCTACTCCGACGAGGCGTTTCGGTGGCCTTTCAAGTTGTGGGGAAAGGAAGTCGCCCATGACAGAGCCCCATGCCATGGGAAGTCCAAGATACTAGCCGAGGTGGACAGGTATCGGGTAGGCTCCGTGATATTACAGCCGGTATACCCCCTGGCTGCAAACCATCCAATGGGCACGGGTCGCATAACACCCTGGATTAGGGGGGGAGGGGATGTGGGGCAGAGAGGATACCAGGTATAGGCAGTTGGATATAGGAAGTGACTATTTTGCCAGCCACACAGGGTAAGACAAGACCATACCCCGGTGGCTGTTTCCAGCGGCCACCACGAGGAGGTCTAGTCACATTCCGCCAGCCCTTCAACCCCCGCCAGCTGGACTTCCTAGCTGGTAGTGGCTGAAGAGTAGGCAGCAGACCGCCTAGTATAGTATAGTATAGTATAGTATAGTATAGTATAGTATAGTATAGTATAGTATAGTATAGTATAGTATAGTATAGTATAGTATAGTATAGTATAGTATAGTATAGTATAGTATAGTATAGTATAGTATAGTATAGTATAGTATAGTATAGTATAGTATAGTATAGTATAGTATAGTATAGTATAGTATAGTATAGTATAGTATAGTATAGTATAGTATAGTATAGTATAGTATAGTATAGTATAGTATAGTATAGTATAGTATAGTATAGTATAGTATAGTATAGTATAGTATAGTATAGTATAGTATAGTATAGTATAGTAGAGTACCCTCTGCACTGTATTCGGCTGCTTTGTATACTTGTGTGCTCGTCGCGCAGATCGTTCTTGCACATTCTAATTGCACTCAAAATTTCCAGTATCATCGCGAGTCATCTTTATGAATGTTAGAGCGAAATTATACCAAGTCGGCCGTATTCTAAAAGTACCCGCCTAAAAGCATGCCAGTAAAAGCGTTCTAGTGCCTTGCACAGCCACAGGGTGCCTTATCGTCACACTGCCCAATTCTTAGACTTGCGCCGAGGCTCCGCCGTATTAAAGACGCTAGACGCTCTAAATGGAATACCTTCAGCATAGCGTTTCTGTTGCCGCAGCGTTGAACCCTGTACACCACGTCATTAATCCTGGTCACGACATTGTACGGTCCTTCCCATGACGTTTGAAGTTTTGGAGACAAACCTTTCCTCCGCTGCGGGTTGTAAAGCATTACCAGATCGCCTTCTTGGAACCCCGCTGTGTTAGCCCGTAGATCATAGCTGGCTTTCATCTTATCGCTGACCATTTGGGTGCGGCTCCTTATAAACTGGTGGAGTTCTTCCAGTTCCAACCGCTTATTGACCACGTAGTCAGTCCTAGCGCCTTCCGTCGTGCTGACCACTCCGAACTTCAAGTCAGCTGGTAACCTCAACTCTGTGCCGAACACTGCTCGAGCTGGAGCGAGTGATGTCGTGTCGTACGGGGCTGACCTATACGCCATCACGAACAGAGGGATATGCGTGTCCCAATCCCTTTGATTCCGGCCTATCACTTTCCGCAGATATTCTTCCAGTGTCCGATTGAATCGTTCCACCATGCCGTCGGACTGTGGATGCAAAGGAGTGGTGCAAGGTTTTCTTATTCCCAGTAGCTCACACACGGTATTCCTTGAATACTGCAGACTCGAAATTCCGGCCTTGATCCGAGTGCAACTCCAACGGAACTCCGAACCTGGCCACCCAGTTGTTTACCAGCATTTTCGCGACCGTAGTGGCCTCCTGGTTAGGAATAGCATCTACACGCCATTTTCTAAAATAATCCATAACCACAACCAGATATTTGTTGAGTGCTAATTGGGAATAAGCGGCGACGTCCACGACAATCCACTCGAGATCTTCTTGTCGGCCCTTTCGCAGCCAAACATCGGTCAGAGCTCTTAATCCAATCGGCTACAGACTCCTGGCATCCTACCCAATAGAATCGTCTTTTTATTTTGGCGACAGTTTTTGTGATGCCTAGGTGCCCCCACTGGAGTCGTTATGGTATGCCTCGATGACCTCGTTGATCCTGCATTTCGGGACTACTATTAGGAAGTTGCTGGTCCGGCCATCCTCACTCTCCCACTCGCGGTATAGGCAGCCATCAGACAGCCGCAGACTTTGCCACTGTGCCCAGTAAGCCTTGGCGATCAGGCTTTCGTCGGCCATCTCCTGCCAGTCCGGACGTGCCTTGCTCGTTTGCAAGATCCGTATCCTCGCGCTGGTCCTTTTGTAGCTTCTCCGTGGACCACTCTTCCTCTGGCATAACGCTTACCAATCGGACGTCCACTATCTGCTTTCGGCTCGCGAACAATGCCTGCATTCGGTTTTGCACGGACGGCGTGACAAGACATCGGCATTTCCATGACTGCTACCCTTGCGATGCTCTATCGTGTAGTCATAGCTCTGCAGCCGCTCGATCCACCGCACCAATTGGCCTTCAGGATCTTTAGAGTTCAATAGCCATTTCAATACCGCATGATCTGTGCGCAGGCGAAACTTTTGTCCATACAGGTATTTGTGGAAGTGTTTCACGCATTCCAATACTGCCAGCAACTCCCTTCGTGTCACACAGTAGTTGCGTTCAGGTTTCGACAAAATTTTGCTGTAGTACGCTATCACTTGTTCTTGATCATCTATTATCTGTGATAGCACACCGCCAATACTATGCCCGCTTGCATCTGTATCCAGCACAAACATCTCTCCGGGCACGGGGAAGGCCAGAATTGGAGCAGTGCACAGTTTTTCCTTCAGTCATGCAAAAGCCTGCTCCTGCTCTTCGCCCCACGCGAAGGCTTGATTCTTTTTCGTCAGTTTGTGCAAGCTGCCAGCTATGTTCGCAAATCCAGGAACAAATCTTCGGCAATATGTGCACAGGCCCAGGAAACTGCGGAGCTCGTGTAGATTGCGTGGTCGGGGCCACTCTTTTACCGCCGTGATTTTGGCTTCATTCGTATGAACTCCGAGCGCGGAAACCGTGTGGCCCAGATACTTGACCTCCTTTTGGAAAAGCGAGCATTTCTTTGGATTGAAGCCCGGCTTTTTGTATTCGCTCGAATACCTCCTTCAGCTTTCCCAAGTGGTCGTCGAAGTTTTACATATTACGATTATGTCGTCGAGGTACACCAGACACGTAGCTCTGTCAGCACACGTTCCATTAGCCGCTCGAATGTTGCTGGTGCGTTGCAGAGTCCAAACGGCATGACAGTGAACTGCCACAAACCATCGCCAACTCTGAAGGCAGCGGGAATTCAACGTTTGCATACCTCAGCACGTTTTCTTTCAGGTCCAGCGTAAATCCGTGCCGGCATATATGCAGTCGCTATACAGTATACCCTCGTGAAAAAACGAATTAGTATGCTTTTATATAGAGGGTTGGCTCCTGAATCTAACAAACTAAAAATTTTGCCTGGCAAACGCCCATAAAAGGCGTGGCTCGGGGTCAAAGTTCAAAGTTTTTATCAAGAAATCTCAGTTAATCTCCAACCGATTTACACGATATGTGTATCAAATGAAAGGTATTTTTCATACCTTTCTGATGTGCAAAATTAGATATGTAAGATGTACTAATAAAAAGTTTTAAGTGAAACAAATTTGTTTTTATATAAATTAAAAAAAAACGGATTTTTTTCTCGAAAAAATCCATTACTTATTGTACCTTAATGAGTTTGTTACCATATTGTAGCCTGTGGAATTTTACAATCAAATATAAAAATGTGTACTTTTGTTTTTTCTGAATATAGTTTTGTAAAGAAAACTACGTGTTTCCTCTTTTCGAGTTGAATCCAAACTGAGCTTTATTTCAATTCAAAACTTCAAACTGTAACAATTGCTTAGTTGTTTACATTAAAAGCACGTCGCGTTTCGAGTTCGTTTCGACTGCCAGGCCGTTGCATGCAGAGTACTCATGCAAAGGTCTTGCTGTCAAGCCGCGCTCGTGGCTAATATCGTTCCCATGAAAAGTGCTGACACCGCGTCTGGGTGATTGTGGGAACGGTATTTGCCCTTGGTTGAGAGCGTCTTGTTACTCGCACAGGCGTCTACATAACTTCTCCGCCCCTAAGTCATTTGCGTCCCCGCAAATGGATCTACTGGGGTTGTTTTATGTTTTTGTGAAATTTTAATTTTTGTTACATTCTTAGTTTTAAGGGTGTACATAACAACTATTATTATTATCGCAATAACTAAGACATTCGCCGTTGTCAGGCCGTATGTTAACGTTTTGCTTCTGTATTCTATGTGGTTTAATTTGTTTCTATTTCTTACGGTTTCCAAGTTCAGGGTTTCGAGTGTTAGGTCTTTTACATCTTTTGTATAATTTACGTAGTTCAGTGGAATTACAATGTTGTTCCTGAATTCTTTTATTTCGTTCTTAAATTTATACTTATCTATTTTTATTTCGCAGTTTACAAATTTGATTATGGTATTTCCTTTAATCATGAGCTCTTGGTTTATACAGTTTTGTATTAATTTGGTGTTTGGTAAATTTCTTGTTATTATGAGGTCTTCCAATGTGCTCTCTATTGAAGCCACATTGTTCAATTTTAATGAACATCTATTTTCCTGTCTTAGTAAATTCTTGATACAAAAGTCATGGTGCTCCTTTAAGTTTCTTTTTAAAATTACTCCTTCGACTTTTTCGTATACAGTATTATTGCAGATTAGAACCTCTTCAATACTGGCATTCAATTGTTCGTAGTCTTCGTTGGGGAAGGGTATTACTAGTGCTTTATAAAATGTTTCCTGGAGAAACTCGGGTATCCCGAGTGCGAATATTAAGAGATCTTTGTTAAAGAATATGCCAGTTCTCAAATACAGCATCATTTCTACTGAAATATTGTATCTGTTTATTTCGTCTTCCGTCAGTATGTCGTGGGCTAAAACATTTAGTTTGCTTAACAAACTAGCTAACAAACAAGCTTAATGTCTGTAAGCTTCTCTATTTGATTCTTTAATGTTACAATGCTCGCGTATAGCTGCAATACGTAGTTGGATAGGTCTTGAACTTTGATGAGGTTGCTGGTTCTGGCAGCTAAGTCTGTTAAGAAAAAATTAAGTTCGTTTTGCTGCTTGTTGAGGTGTGAATTAATTTTTTCTACATTCTTAATTAGGTTGTTGTTTATTTCTACTTGTTTGTTTAATTGGGTTATACTGTTTTGGGAGTTGAGGTCAAGGTTATTTAAGTGGTCTCTGATGTCTTCGGCGTCTTCGTCATCCATGGTGCCCGTCAGAAATTTGAGTCCTCTACCAACAAAGTTCATTAGTCCGCGTTTAGTTCTGTGGGTTTGGAAGGGTTGTGGGATTAAAGATCTAAATTCATGCTTTAATTGTGTTAGTTCGGTTTTTAAGAATTCAATGTTATTTCTACTATCTGTACTTAATTTAAGTGTGTTGATATTGCTCTCCATTGTTCCAATTAACTCATCATATTCCGTCAGGTTGACAATGTGTAAGATTTTGTTGAATGTTTCGATGACCGGTTGTTTGTCCAGTCTGAAAAGATTGTACCCGTTGTCCGATTGCACTGGAATTATCTCTATTGACTGCATGGTGATGGGTGAAAGGAATGTTAGCAGGACTGTTAGAGTTGCCATTCTGAAAATTTAGATTTGGTTTTGATGTTTAAAGTTGCGTTTTTGTTGTGTTTTGTAGTATTTAGTGTTTCTGTTATTACTAGTGTCTATAACATAATCGCCTTCTACTTTTGATATTTTAAGGTTTTTGTACTTAGGTTTGTTCTTTGCTATTTCCCTATTACAGACGACGTTTTCAATTAAAGAGTAGTCTTGGTCTCTAGTCTTGTTAAGGTTTTCTATTCTACGTTCCTTTTCCTGTAAGAATTTATCTGAAAGATGTTTAATGTCGTCTTTTGTCATATTTTTTTCTATGAAATCTATAGGTCTGAGGTTAGTTGTGGAATGAATTGTGTTGTTGTAAGCTGTGATAATCTTTAGAATCTTGTCTTCGAGTTCCTCTGAGGATTTTTCGGCCTCTAGTATTCTTAGATGTTCGTTTAGCGTTCCGTGGAGTCTCTCTATATCCGAATTTCCAGTTTTGATCCCTGCAGTAGTTGCGTGCGATTCTATCAAACTTTCGGCAAAGAATAATTTTACTGAATTGTGCAAAATACATCTTTCATTGTCGTGGATTATTTTTTTCATTTTTCCTAAGAATCTGATTCTCTCTTTTATTGCGGCTAAAATTGAAATCCAGGTTCTGTCTTTCAGCTTGTGGATCGTTGCGTATTTGCTAAATTTATCTATTGTGGTTAGGTACATTATATTTCTGTAGGGAAACCAAATGTCTATGTTTACTATCTCATTAAAGCTGGTTGGTGATTCAGTTACTTTGAGGGGAATTTTTACGGGGTGCCTATCATGTTTGGCTATAGTGCACACTTCACAATTATTTATTAGTCTAGTAATTAGATTCAACATTTTTGGGTACCAGAACTTTAATTTTAATTCTTTAAACACTTCTTGGATGACCCTATGGTTGTTACGTAGATGCTCTTCCTTAATTAGCGTCAGCATCTGGTCTTTATCGGTTACTAGCTGACCCGGCGAACTTCGTCCCGCACGACATTTGTTGTTTTTTTATAATGAAATACGCGAGATGACGAATCAATGGCGATGCAAATTGACGAAGAAACCCAACTAAAGGAAGAGGAGGGAGCTACTGATTAACGCAATCGAGGCCCTCAAATAAGCAATATTGCTGCTAAGTTTCAGTAAAGAAATGGATAGCGCTTGAACCAAATTTAAATTATATTGGCAGGGCCACGGCCCCTTATTCAATATCCGCACAATGCCCTCTGTCGAAGGAGAAAATGGTAGGTTCGTACTAAGTGTCATTGCTGAGCGACTTATAGTTCAGCGCAATATTTGGGTCACAAAAATGTGCCACGCCCCTTGTCCAACGCCCATCAAATCGACGGGGCACTAAATTTCAGTGTTGTACGACTTACAATTTCAAAGATATTCTATATTAAATATTTGGCTTGTATGGGCGGTGCCACGCCCCCTTGTTCAATACCCGTACCATTCCCTCTGTCGAAAGAGAAAATGGTAGGTTCGTACTTAGTTTCATTGCTGTGCGACTTAAAGTTCAGCAAAATATTTGGGTCACAAAAAATGTGCCACGCCCCTTGTCCAACGCCCATCAAATCCTACCAGTTGAATGACTCATCTATGTGACGACACTATATTAAATTTCAATGCTGTGCACCTTACAATTTTGAAGATATTCTATATTAAAGATTTGGCTTGTATGGGTGGTGCCACGCCCTCCTGTCCAATACCCGCCTCATTCCGTCTGTCGAAAGATATGAATAAATGGTAGGTTCGTACTTAATTTCATTGCTGTGCGACCTATAGTTCAGCGGAATATTTGGGTCACAAAAACTGTGCCACGCCCCTTGTCCAACGCCCACCAAATCTTACCAGTAGAATGACTCATCTATGGGACGACGGGGTACTAAATTTCAGTGTTGTACGACTTACAATTTCAAAGATATTCTATATTAAATATTTGGCTTGTATGGGCGGTGCCACGCCTCCTTGTTCAATACCGTCATCATTCCCTCTGCCGAAGATATGAATAAATGGTAGGTTCGTACTTAGTTTCATTCATGTGCGACTAACAGTTCGAAAATTATGCGGATAGTTTGTGCCCAACAAATGTGCCACGCCCCTTGTCCAACGCCCATTAAATTTTAACAGAAGAATTACACTTCTATGGGAGGATGTCAAACCAAATTTCAATGCTGTGCGACTTACAATTCCGAAGCTATTCCATATAAAAGATTTTAGTTGTATGGGCGGAGCCACGCCCTCTTGTTAAATACCCGCCCCATTCCCTCTGCCGAAAGATATAACTAAATGGTAGGTTCGTACCAAGTTTCATTGATGTGCGACTTACAGTTCTGCTGAAATGTTGGGTCATAAAAAATGTGCCACGCCCCTTGTTCAACGCCCATCAAAATTTAACAGTAGAATGACACATCTATGAAACGACGGTGCACCAAATTTCAATGCTGTGCGACTTACAATGCCGAAGCTATTCCATTTAAAAGATTTGAGTTGTATGGGCGGTGCCACACCCCTTTGTTCAATACCCATCCCATTCCCTCTATTGAAGGATATGATCAAATAGAAAGTTTGTACCAAATTTAATTGATGTGTGACTTATGGTTCCAAAGTTATTGTCTAAAAATGTATTCTTGTGGTGCCACGCCCCGTTTTCCCGACTTTTTTTTTATAAACCTTCACGTAGCAATTTCGAACAAACCTGCCGAAGGAAGTATCCAAGTTGGTCCAGTCGTTTTCAAGATATAAGGATACATACGGATTTGCGACTTTGCTTTATATATGTAGTGATGATGTCCACCAGTTCCTTGTTTGATTTAAGTAATTTGAGTTGCATGTTATTTGCAAAATGTTCTACGTATGTTTCTTGGAATCGTAAAAAGAGTTCGTCGTCAGTGCAGTAGACACACATCGTCCCTTTATCCTTTAGAATACGTTCTAAAAGTTTGTTTAGGTTGCTATATTCGCTAATGGTAAGGTAATTCCGTATCGTTTTGTTTACGACTTTCAACACATGTTTCTCGGTTGTACCTTTTTGTAAGTAGATTTGGTTTTTATACGCGTTGATGGGTTTTTCTGTTATGTAGATGTAACGTTTTTCGTCTTCCAGTGCACTGTGAATTGTTGCCGCTGTTGAGTCTATTTCTGCATCCTGTTGTTCGTTGACTAATATGTCGTGCGTAGTTAGATTGCTTTCGTTGTGGTCCGCGTCAATAAACCTGCTCACGCCGTCGGCTACGTGATTCTCTTTACCTTTGACGTACGTTATGTCAAAGTCGTATTCGTTGAGCTTGATCTTCCAACGTTGCAACTTCATGTTCGGTTCGCGGATATTGTTTAGCCACACCAAAGGTTTATGGTCTGTGCGAATTTCAAATTTCCTCCCGTACACGTAAGTCCGAAAGTATTTGACTGCCCACACAATTGCTAGCAGTTCTTTCTCTATCGTGGAGTATCGTTTCTCGTGTTCGTTAAGAGTTCGTGACGCGTAGCTTATTGGGTGATCATTCTGGGTAAGTACGGCCCCGATTGCATGGTTTGATGCGTCTGTTGTTACAGTAAAACGTTTAGAGTAGTCTGGGTGTCTGAGTACAGGGTCACTAATTAATAGGGTTTTTAATTTATGAAATGCAGCTACGTATTCTGCGTTTTTTGGGTCAATTTTGGCATTCTTCTTGAGGTAGCTTATTAAGGGGTAGGCTACTTTCGCATAATCTCTAATCAATTTTCTGTAGTACCCTGTGATGCCGAGAAATTGTCTAATTTTAGTGACTGTTGTCGGGATATGCATCTTGCTAATTGCTTCGACTTTAGACTTATCAGGTTTTATGCCGTCTTTTGTAACGGTATGCCCTAAAAATTTGGTTGTTTCGGCTGCAAAGTGGCATTTATTAATTTGGACTTTTAAGTTTGCTTGTCTCAAGGTTTTGAGGATTTTTTCAAGCGAAACAAGGTGTTCCTCAATACTTGTGGAAAAGACAAGTACGTCGTCTAAATAGACAACACATGTCTTATTAATGTGTTCCCTTAGGATGTGGTTCATGAGCCTCTGAAACGTAGCGGGCGAATTTTTTAACCCATACGTAGGAACTCGTAATGTCCGTTGGTTGTCGAAAACGCGGTATTAGGACGATCCTCTGGGGCCACTTCAATCTGGTGGAACCCTTTAGCGAGGTCGATTGTTGAAAAAGAGTTGCATTTGCCTAACTTATCGAATAGGTCTTCGGTATTTGGCATCGGAAATTTGTCGTCGATTGTTTGCTCGTTGAGCTTCCTATAATCGATTACGACTCTCCATTTTTGTTTACCGCAGATATCGGCCTTTTTAGGGACTATCCATATTGGGGCGTTGTATGGACTGTTACTAGGTTTTATAATGTTTTGGTCTAACATTTCCTTAATTTGCTTGTCAACCTCTTCTCGGTGTACTTGTGGGTACCTATAAAGTTTACTATAGATTGGTCTGTCGTCCCTTAGAATAATTTTGTGTTTTATTTCGTTGGTAAACGTTAGTTGGTCGCCCTCTCTGTAGATTATGTCTTTGTATGATTGGATTAAGGTTCGTATACTTGCAGTATCCTTTATGTTGAGGTGTTTTGCGAAAATTTCTTCTGGGATTTCTTCGTCGTTGCATTCAATGTTAAACATGCCAATTTCCTTCTTTTCGCAATATTTTCCCGCTTGCTGCTCTTCCTCCTCATTCAAATATAGTGGTATTTTTGCCTTACTGGTAATTAGTTGCCTCGTTTTATAATTGATAATGGCATTGAGTTCTACAAGGATGTTGTTTCCTATTATCCCATCAAAGTTTTCGTGAAAGGGGAATTCGAAAAATTCTACGAAATGATTATTTTCTTTGAATTCTTTGAAAAGGTGGATTCGGTATTTTGTGTTGGTTTGGATGCTTCTGCCTAGTACCTGTAACCTAACTGGAGTGCCGGCAACTCTCCAATTCGCGCTGGTTAAATTTGGGTTTACAATGCTCATTTCTGCACCTGAATCGATTATAAACTTTAGTTTACGTACTGGGTTATTGATTATTATGTAGGGGAGTTTCTTTCCCCAGGTTTTCTATTCTACGTTCCTTTTCCTGTATGAATTTATCTGAAAGATGTTTAATGTCGTCTTTTGTCATATTTTTTTTTATGAAATCTATAGGTCTGAGGTTAGTTGTGGAATGAATTGTGTTGTTGTAAGCTGTGATAATCTTTAGAATCTTGTCTTCGAGTTCCTCTGAGGATTTTTCGGCCTCTAGTATTCTTAGATGTTCGTTTAGCGTTCCGTGGAGTCTCTCTATATCCGAATTTCCAGTTTTGATCCCTGCAGTAGTTGCGTGCGATTCTATCAAACTTTCGGCAAAGAATAATTTTACTGAATTGTGCAAAATACATCTTTCATTGTCGTGGATTATTTTTTTCATTTTTCCTAAGAATCTGATTCTCTCTTTTATTGCGGCTAAAATTGAAATCCAGGTTCTGTCTTTCAGCTTGTGGATCGTTGCGTATTTGCTAAATTTATCTATTGTGGTTAGGTACATTATATTTCTGTAGGGAAACCAAATGTCTATGGTTACTATCTCATTAAAGCTGGTTGGTGATTCAGTTACTTTGAGTGGAATTTTTACGGGGTGCCTATCATGTTTGGCTATAGTGCACACTTCACAATTATTTATTAGTCTAGTAATTAGATTCAACATTTTTGGGTACCAGAACTTTAATTTTAATTCTTTAAACACTTCTTGGATGACCCTATGGTTGTTACGTAGATGCTCTTCCTTAATTAGCGTCAGCATCTGGTCTTTATCGGTTACTAGCTGACCCGGCGAACTTCGTCCCGCACGACATTTGTTGTTTTTTTATAATGAAATACGCGAGATGACGAATCAATGGCGATGCAAATTGACGAAGAAACCCAACTAAAGGAAGAGGAGGGAGCTACTGATTAACGCAATCGAGGCCCTCAAATAAGCAATGTTGCTGCTAAGTTTCAGTAAAGAAATGGATAGCGCTTGAACCAAATTTAAATTATATTGGCAGGGCCACGGCCCCTTATTCAATATCCGCACAATGCCCTCTGTCGAAGGAGAAAATGGTAGGTTCGTACTAAGTGTCATTGCTGAGCGACTTATAGTTCAGCGCAATATTTGGGTCACAAAAATGTGCCACGCCCCTTTTCCAACGCCCATCAAATCGACGGGGCACTAAATTTCAGTGTTGTACGACTTACAATTTCAAAGATATTCTATATTAAATATTTGGCTTGTATGGGCGGTGCCACGCCCCCTTGTTCAATACCCGTACCATTCCCTCTGTCGAAAGAGAAAATGGTAGGTTCGTACTTAGTTTCATTGCTGTGCGACTTAAAGTTCAGCAAAATATTTGGGTCACAAAAAATGTGCCACGCCCCTTGTCCAACGCCCATCAAATCCTACCAGTTGAATGACTCATCTATGTGACGACACTATATTAAATTTCAATGCTGTGCACCTTACAATTTTGAAGATATTCTATATTAAAGATTTGGCTTGTATGGGTGGTGCCACGCCCCCCTGTCCAATACCCGCCTCATTCCGTCTGTCGAAAGATATGAATAAATGGTAGGTTCGTACTTAATTTCATTGCTGTGCGACCTATAGTTCAGCGGAATATTTGGGTCACAAAAACTGTTCCACGCCCCTTGTCCAACGCCCACCAAATCTTACCAGTAGAATGACTCATCTATGGGACGACGGGGTACTAAATTTCAGTGTTGTACGACTTACAATTTCAAAGATATTCTCTATTAAAAATTTGGCTTGTATGGGCGGTGCCACGCCTCCTTGTTCAATACCGTCATCATTCCCTCTGCCGAAAGATATGAATAAATGGTAGGTTCGTACTTAGTTTCATTCATGTGCGACTAACAGTTCGAAAATTATGCGGATAGTTTGTGCCCAACAAATGTGCCACGCCCCTTGTCTAACGCCCATTAAATTTTAACAGAAGAATTACACTTCTATGGGAGGATGTCAAACCAAATTTCAATGCTGTGCGACTTACAATTCCGAAGCTATTCCATATAAAAGAGTTTAGTTGTATGGGCGGAGCCACGCCCTCTTGTTAAATACCCGCCCCATTCCCTCTGTCGAAAGATATAACTAAATGGTAGGTTCGTACCAAGTTTCATTGATGTGCGACTTACAGTTCTGCTGAAATGTTGGGTCATAAAAAATGTGCCACGCCCCTTGTTCAACGCCCATCAAAATTTAACAGTAGAATGACACATCTATGAAACGACGGTGCACCAAATTTCAATGCTGTGCGACTTACAATGCCGAAGCTATTCCATTTAAAAGATTTGAGTTGTATGGGCGGTGCCACACCCCTTTGTTCAATACCCATCCCATTCCCTCTATTGAAGGATATGATCAAATAGAAAGTTTGTACCAAATTTAATTGATGTGTGACTTATGGTTCCAAAGTTATTGTCTAAAAATGTATTCTTGTGGTGCCACGCCCCGTTTTCCCGACTTTTTTTTTATAAACCTTCACGTAACAATTTCGAACAAACCTGCCGAAGGAAGTATCCAAGTTGGTCCAGTCGTTTTCAAGATATAAGGATACATACGGATTTGCGACTTTGCTTTATATATGTAGTGATGATGTCCACCAGTTCCTTGTTTGATTTAAGTAATTTGAGTTGCATGTTATTTGCAAAATGTTCTACGTATGTTTCTTGGAATCGTAAAAAGAGTTCGTCGTCAGTGCAGTAGACACACATCGTCCCTTTATCCTTTAGAATACGTTCTAAAAGTTTGTTTAGGTTGCTATATTCGCTAATGGTAAGGTAATTCCGTATCGTTTTGTTTACGACTTTCAACACATGTTTCTCGGTTGTACCTTTTTGTAAGTAGATTTGGTTTTTATACGCGTTGATGGGTTTTTCTGTTATGTAGATGTAACGTTTTTCTACTTCCAGTGCACTGTGAATTGTTGCCGCTGTTGAGTCTATTTCTGCATCCTGTTGTTCGTTGACTAATATGTCGTGCGTAGTTAGATTGCTTTCGTTGTGGTCCGCGTCAATAAACCTGCTCACGCCGTCGGCTACGTAATTCTCTTTACCTTTGACGTACGTTATGTCAAAGTCGTATTCGTTGAGCTTGATCTTCCAACGTTGCAACTTCATGTTCGGTTCGGGGATATTGTTTAGCCACACCAAAGGTTTATGGTCTGTGCGAATTTCAAATTTCCTCCCGTACACGTAAGTCCGAAAGTATTTGACTGCCCACACAATTGCTAGCAGTTCTTTCTCTATCGTGGAGTATCGTTTCTCGTGTTCGTTAAGAGTTCGTGACGCGTAGCTTATTGGGTGATCATTCTGGGTAAGTACGGCCCCGATTGCATGGTTTGATGCGTCTGTTGTTACAGTAAAACGTTTAGAGTAGTCTGGGTGTCTGAGTACAGGGTCACTAATTAATAGGGTTTTTAATTTATGAAATGCAGCTACGTATTCTGCGTTTTTTGGGTCAATTTTGGCATTCTTCTTGAGGTAGCTTATTAAGGGGTAGGCTACTTTCGCATAATATCTAATGAATTTTCTGTAGTACCCTGTGATGCCGAGAAATTGTCTAATTTTAGTGACTGTTGTCGGGATATGCATCTTGCTAATTGCTTCGACTTTAGATTTATCAGGTTTTATGCCGTCTTTTGTAACGGTATGCCCTAAAAATTTGGTTGTTTCGGCTGCAAAGTGGCATTTATTAATTTGGACTTTTAACCCTCTAGCGGGCAAGCCCGCCTCCAGGCGGGGTACACCAAAATGCGTTCGCTGAGTAGGCGACGAACTTTATTCATTTAAATATGGCTGATAATGATTTGGAAAAGTTCCCTTTAACTAACGGTATAAATTTTGTGACCATAAGTGAGCTACTTTCGGTTTTAAACCCATTTGAAGTGAGAATTTGTCGAATTCGGACGAAAATAATTATTTTCGCAAGTATGAGTTTTTCATAGTAAATCATAGAATAGTAAATCTTGGAGTTTGAAGCTGCAGAAAATTTTAGTAAGTAATTTCATATTTTTCTACCTTCTCTGCACTTGCTTCTATGCACTTGAATATGCTGTAATTTCGGCAGCCCCGCCTCCAGGCCCCGCCTCCAGAAAACACACCTAACACCTTTAAACACACCTAGCGAGGAAACTATTCGCCAAAGACAAAAGTTAATATCATTTTCGTCTTTCTCATGACGAAATTAACCAACTGTAATTTTTTTACAGCAATACAAAATTGGCCTGCTAGAGGGTTAAGTTTGCTTGTCTCAAGGTTTTGAGAATTTTTTCAAGCGAAACAAGGTGTTCCTCAATACTTGTGGAAAAGACAAGTACGTCGTCTAAATAGACAACACATGTCTTATTAATGTGTTCCCTTAGGATGTGGTTCATGAGCCTCTGAAACGTAGCGGGCGAATTTTTTAACGGCATACGTAGGAACTCGTAATGTCCGTTGGTTGTCGAAAACGCGGTCTTAGGACGATCCTCTGAGGCCACTTCAATCTGGTGGAACCCTTTAGCGAGGTCGATTGTTGAAAAATAGTTGCATTTGCCTAACTTATCGAATAGGTCTTCGGTATTTGGCATCGGAAATTTGTCGTCGATTGTTTGCTCGTTGAGCTTCCTATAATCGATTACGACTCTCCATTTTTGTTTACCGCAGATATCGGCCTTTTTAGGGACTATCCATATTGGGGCGTTGTATGGACTGTTACTAGGTTTTATAATGTTTTGGTCTAACATTTCCTTAATTTGCTTGTCAACCTCTTCTCGGTGTACTTGTGGGTACCTATAAAGTTTACTATAGATTGGTCTGTCGTCCCTTAGAATAATTTTGTGTTTTATTTCGTTGGTAAACGTTAGTTGGTCGCCCTCTCTGTAGATTATGTCTTTGTATGATTGGATTAAGGTTCGTATACTTGCAGTATCCTTTATGTTGAGGTGTTTTGCGAAAATTTCTTCTGGGATTTCTTCGTCGTTGCATTCAATGTTAAACATGCCAATTTCCTTCTTTTCGCAATATTTTCCCGCTTGCTGCTCTTCCTCCTCATTCAAATATAGTGGTATTTTTGCCTTACTGGTAATTAGTTGCCTCGTTTTATAATTGATAATGGCATTGAGTTCTACAAGGATGTTGTTTCCTATTATCCCATCAAAGTTTTCGTGAAAGGGGAATCCGAAAAATTCTACGAAATGATTATTTTCTTTGAATTCTTTGAAAAGGTGGATTCGGTATTTTGTGTTGGTTTGGATGCTTCTGCCTAGTACCTGTAACCTAACTGGAGTGCCGGCAACTCTCCAATTCGCGCTGGTTAAATTTGGGTTTATAATGCTCATTTCTGCACCTGAATCGATTATAAACTTTAGTTTACGTACTGGGTTATTGATTATTATGTAGGGGAGTTTCTTTCCCCAGGTTTTCTATTCTACGTTCCTTTTCCTGTATGAATTTATCTGAAAGATGTTTAATGTCGTCTTTTGTCATATTTTTTTCTATGAAATCTATAGGTCTGAGGTTAGTTGTGGAATGAATTGTGTTGTTGTAAGCTGTGATAATCTTTAGAATCTTGTCTTCGAGTTCCTCTGAGGATTTTTCGGCCTCTAGTATTCTTAGATGTTCGTTTAGCGTTCCGTGGAGTCTCTCTATATCCGAATTTCCAGTTTTGATCCCTGCAGTAGTTGTGTGCGATTCTATCAAACTTTCGGCAAAGAATAATTTTACTGAATTGTGCAAAATACATCTTTCATTGTCGTGGATTATTTTTTTCATTTTTCCTAAGAATCTGATTCTCTCTTTTATTGCGGCTAAAATTGAAATCCAGGTTCTGTCTTTCAGCTTGTGGATCGTTGCGTATTTGCTAAATTTATAATTTTTTTTAAATTTACTTTATCTGTAGGGAAACCAAATGTCTATGTTTACTATCTCATTAAAGCTGGTTGGTGATTCAGTTACTTTGAGGGGAATTTTTACGGGGTTCCTATCATGTTTGGCTATAGTGCACACTTCACAATTATTTATTAGTCTAGTAATTAGATTCAACATTTTTGGGTACCAGAACTTTAATTTTAATTCTTTAAACACTTCTTGGATGACCCTATGGTTGTTACGTAGATGCTCTTCCTTAATTAGCGTCAGCATCTGGTCTTTATCGGTTACTAGCTGACCCGGCGAACTTCGTCCCGCACGACATTTGTTGTTTTTTTATAATGAAATACGCGAGATGACGAATCAATGGCGATGCAAATTGACGAAGAAACCCAACTAAAGGAAGAGGAGGGAGCTACTGATTAACGCAATCGAGGCCCTCAAATAAGCAATGTTGCTGCTAAGTTTCAGTAAAGAAATGGATAGCGCTTGAACCAAATTTAAATTATATTGGCAGGGCCACGGCCCCTTATTCAATATCCGCACAATGCCCTCTGTCGAAGGAGAAAATGGTAGGTTCGTACTAAGTGTCATTGCTGAGCGATTTATAGTTCAGCGCAATATTTGGGTCACAAAAATGTGCCACGCCCCTTGTCCAACGCCCATCAAATCGACGGGGCACTAAATTTCAGTGGTGTACGACTTACAATTTCAAAGATATTCTATATTAAATATTTGGCTTGTATGGGCGGTGCCACGCCCCCTTGTTCAATACCCGTACCATTCCCTCTGTCGAAAGAGAAAATGGTAGGTTCGTACTTAGTTTCATTGCTGTGCGACTTAAAGTTCAGCAAAATATTTGGGTCACAAAAAATGTGCCACGCCCCTTGTCCAACGCCCATCAAATCCTACCAGTTGAATGACTCATCTATGTGACGACACTATATTAAATTTCAATGCTGTGCACCTTACAATTTTGAAGATATTCTATATTAAAGATTTGGCTTGTATGGGTGGTGCCACGCCCCCCTGTCCAATACCCGCCTCATTCCGTCTGTCGAAAGATATGAATAAATGGTAGGTTCGTACTTAATTTCATTGCTGTGCGACCTATAGTTCAGCGGAATATTTGGGTCACAAAAACTGTGCCACGCCCCTTGTCCAACGCCCACCAAATCTTACCAGTAGAATGACTCATCTATGGGACGACGGGGTACTAAATTTCAGTGTTGTACGACTTACAATTTCAAAGATATTCTCTATTAAAAATTTGGCTTGTATGGGCGGTGCCACGCCTCCTTGTTCAATACCGTCATCATTCCCTCTGCCGAAAGATATGAATAAATGGTAGGTTCGTACTTAGTTTCATTCATGTGCGACTAACAGTTCGAAAATTATGCGGATAGTTTGTGCCCAACAAATGTGCCACGCCCCTTGTCCAACGCCCATTAAATTTTAACAGAAGAATTACACTTCTATGGGAGGATGTCAAACCAAATTTCAATGCTGTGCGACTTACAATTCCGAAGCTATTCCATATAAAAGATTTTAGTTGTATGGGCGGAGCCACGCCCTCTTGTTAAATACCCGCCCCATTCCCTCTGTCGAAAGATATAACTAAATGGTAGGTTCGTACCAAGTTTCATTGATGTGCGACTTACAGTTCTGCTGAAATGTTGGGTCATAAAAAATGTGCCACGCCCCTTGTTCAACGCCCATCAAAATTTAACAGTAGAATGACACATCTATGAAACGACGGTGCACCAAATTTCAATGCTGTGCGACTTACAATGCCGAAGCTATTCCATTTAAAAGATTTGAGTTGTATGGGCGGTGCCACACCCCTTTGTTCAATACCCATCCCATTCCCTCTATTGAAGGATATGATCAAATAGAAAGTTTGTACCAAATTTAATTGATGTGTGACTTATGGTTCCAAAGTTATTGTCTAAAAATGTATTCTTGTGGTGCCACGCCCCGTTTTCCCGACTTTTTTTTTATAAACCTTCACGTAACAATTTCGAACAAACCTGCCGAAGGAAGTATCCAAGTTGGTCCAGTCGTTTTCAAGATATAAGGATACATACGGATTTGCGACTTTGCTTTATATATGTAGTGATGATGTCCACCAGTTCCTTGTTTGATTTAAGTAATTTGAGTTGCATGTTATTTGCAAAATGTTCTACGTATGTTTCTTGGAATCGTAAAAAGAGTTCGTCGTCAGTGCAGTAGACACACATCGTCCCTTTATCCTTTAGAATACGTTCTAAAAGTTTGTTTAGGTTGCTATATTCGCTAATGGTAAGGTAATTCCGTATCGTTTTGTTTACGACTTTCAACACATGTTTCTCGGTTGTACCTTTTTGTAAGTAGATTTGGTTTTTATACGCGTTGATGGGTTTTTCTGTTATGTAGATGTAACGTTTTTCGTCTTCCAGTGCACTGTGAATTGTTGCCGCTGTTGAGTCTATTTCTGCATCCTGTTGTTCGTTGACTAATATGTCGTGCGTAGTTAGATTGCTTTCGTTGTGGTCCGCGTCAATAAACCTGCTCACGCCGTCGGCTACGTGATTCTCTTTACCTTTGACGTACGTTATGTCAAAGTCGTATTCGTTGAGCTTGATCTTCCAACGTTGCAACTTCATGTTCGGTTCGCGGATATTGTTTAGCCACACCAAAGGTTTATGGTCTGTGCGAATTTCAAATTTCCTCCCGTACACGTAAGTCCGAAAGTATTTGACTGCCCACACAATTGCTAGCAGTTCTTTCTCTATCGTGGAGTATCGTTTCTCGTGTTCGTTAAGAGTTCGTGACGCGTAGCTTATTGGGTGATCATTCTGGGTAAGTACGGCCCCGATTGCATGGTTTGATGCGTCTGTTGTTACAGTAAAACGTTTAGAGTAGTCTGGGTGTCTGAGTACAGGGTCACTAATTAATAGGGTTTTTAATTTATGAAATGCAGCTACGTATTCTGCGTTTTTTGGGTCAATTTTGGCATTCTTCTTGAGGTAGCTTATTAAGGGGTAGGCTACTTTCGCATAATCTCTAATCAATTTTCTGTAGTACCCTGTGATGCCGAGAAATTGTCTAATTTTAGTGACTGTTGTCGGGATATGCATCTTGCTAATTGCTTCGACTTTAGACTTATCAGGTTTTATGCCGTCTTTTGTAACGGTATGCCCTAAAAATTTGGTTGTTTCGGCTGTAAAGTGGCATTTATTAATTTGGACTTTTAAGTTTGCTTGTCTCAAGGTTTTGAGGATTTTTTCAAGCGAAACAAGGTGTTCCTCAATACTTGTGGAAAAGATAAGTACGACGTCTAAATAGACAACACATGTCTTATTAATGTGTTCCCTTAGGATGTGGTTCATGAGCCTCTGAAACGTAGCGGGCGAATTTTTTAACCCGAACGGCATACGTAGGAACTCGTAATGCCCGTTGGTTGTCGAAAACGCGGTCTTAGGACGATCCTCTGGGGCCACTTCAATCTGGTGGAACCCTTTAGCGAGGTCGATTGTTGAAAAATAGTTGCATTTGCCTAACTTATCGAATAGGTCTTCGATATTTGGCATCGGAAATTTGTCGTCGATTGTTTGCTCGTTGAGCTTCCTATAATCGATTACGACTCTCCATTTTTGTTTACCGCAGATATCGGCCTTTTTAGGGACTATCCATATTGGGGCGTTGTATGGACTGTTACTAGGTTTTATAATGTTTTGGTCTAACATTTCCTTAATTTGCTTGTCAACCTCTTCTCGGTGTACTTGTGGGTACCTATAAAGTTTACTATAGATTGGTCTGTCGTCTCTTAGAATAATTTTGTGTTTTATTTCGTTGGTAAACGTTAGTTGGTCGCCCTCTCTGTAGATTATGTCTTTGTATGATTGGATTAAGGTTCGTATACTTGCAGTATCCTTTATGTTGAGGTGTTTTGCGAAAATTTCTTCTGGGATTTCTTCGTCGTTGCATTCAATGTTAAACATGCCAATTTCCTTCTTTTCGCAATATTTTCCCGCTTGCTGCTCTTCCTCCTCATTCAAATATAGTGGTATTTTTGCCTTACTGGTAATTAGTTGCCTCGTTTTATAATTGATAATGGCATTGAGTTCTACAAGGATGTTGTTTCCTATTATCCCATCAAAGTTTTCGTGAAAGGGGAATTCGAAAAATTCTACGAAATGATTATTTTCTTTGAATTCTTTGAAAAGGTGGATTCGGTATTTTGTGTTGATTTGGATGCTTCTGCCTAGTACCTGTAACCTAACTGGAGTGCCGGCAACTCTCCAATTCGCGCTGGTTAAATTTGGGTTTACAATGCTCATTTCTGCACCTGAATCGATTATAAACTTTAGTTTACGTACTGGGTTATTGATTATTATGTAGGGGAGTTTCTTTCCCCGCCCGTTTGAAAATTTTCGTATTGGCAAGGCTCCTCTTCATAGTATTCTTGGATTGCTCCAATGTCCATTGGTTCTGGTCCTACTGGTTGGTTAGAGGAGGGATGATTAAAGGGTTGCCTGTAACGCTGGTTGCGAAACGGATTTCTCGAGGGGTCTGGTGCGTTAGAATACCGAGAATTTACTGTACTTCTACTTTGGCCAGATGTGTTACTGTAGTTTTGGTTGCGAGTTATGTTGGCAGTTTGGGATCTGTTGTTGTACTGGCCTTCGTTGTTGTTAGTGTTGTTAGTTTGACCATTAGTATTTCTTTGATAGTTAGTATTTCTATTCGGATAGTTGTTTCTGGGTTCATATCTGCTGCTATCTTGGTTGGATGTGTTCCTATTCTTAGCGTGGGAGTAATGCAGGTAGTTGTTATTTTTGATTATGTCAAAGGCAGCTTTTAGCGTCTGCGGATTGCGGCTAATTATTACGCTTCTTACAGGTTCGGGTAGCCCGTGTCTAAACGTCTGGAGTGCAATTCGTTGGTTGCTATTCAAGTCTGGGTGATTAGGGTCGATTAGGAGGTATGCATTATTAAGTCTGCAGAGTAGTGTATTGATCGTGTTGTAAAATTTTTCGACATTCGAATCGCACCGGCATACTCTTAATTTGTCGATCAGTGTTTCAACTGATTCGCACTCCCCGTGATAGTGAACTAATATTGGCTTAATTTCGGTCCATGTACCCGGGTCTCCATTTAAAAGTAAAGTTCTCCGCGCATTTCCTATTATTTTGTCTTTGATCAGACCTAAAATTAATTGCTTATAGAGTGAGTCGAATGTTTCTAGTATAGGAATAAACATCTCTATACGTGAAATGAAATTTGATAAGGAATTTGTATCTCCGTTGAAAGGAGATGTACCTTTTAAGGTTTCGACCACCAGTTTATACTTTTCTTGTAAATCGAGTCTATCCATTTTGTTTTTTTATTTTTTTATTATAATTATTTTATACTTTACCATTTCGCTTAAAATTTTATTTTTCTTAATTCTATTTTATTTGTTTATCTACGACTTACGCTACAACTTAGGTGTTTACGATATCTTTTGTATTGGTGTTGTGTGTCTTTGTTGCTCCGTTTGTGCTGTTAACTTGTTGCGCAATCCTTTCAGTTGAGTTGTGGAGTGTGCCGATGTGTTTCCCGTTTGACTTACAGCTGCTGCGCGCTGGTTGAAAGTTCTTTCAATTTTCCGAAGCTACTCTCGCTATTCAAAAACCGTCAAATAAATGTGAACGCACTTTTTTTTTTGAGTCGTTTGACATAAATTCTCTTTGGTTGTAAGGGCGAAAATTATTATTATTTTTTTTTTCACAACAAATTTCTTATTTTTATTGTACTTTTTCTCGAGTGTTTCCGACGTTCTGCGTTGGTTTGTGTGCTGCAATGTGTTTCACTGACCACTGTTTCGCTGCTCACTGTTCACTGTAAATATTTCGCTCACTAATTCGATCTTTCGAAATCCGTCTTTGTTCATTTGAGATTTAACGCTCTGCGATTTCTCACACTTCTCGAAGAAAATTGGGAGGATTGCTTATCTTTTCTTAAATGCAATCGATCTTGAAATGTTTTGTTTTTCCGTTTTGATAAAAAATTTTTTTTTTTAATTTTTCTTTTTTTATTTATTTATTTATTTTTTTGTTTTGGTGTTTCGGTTTGCACTGTTCACAAAGTTACTCTTGCATGTGTTAATAAGTTTTCGTGCACATTTTCGTATACGTAATTTTTTTAAATGTTCCTTTTAGTTCACCAAGCGTGGCCGCAAAACAGAATAGGTTTTCCGCTTTTGCGCCTTTACCGACTGCGCCAGTTTTGTAAAGAAAACTATGTGTTTCCTCTTTTCGAGTTGAATCCAAACTGAGCTTTATTTCAATTCAAAACTTCAAACTGTAACAATTGCTTAGTTGTTTACATTAAAAGCACGTCGCGTTTCGAGTTCGTTTCGACTGCCAGGCCGTTGCATGCAGAGTACTCATGCAAAGGTCTTGCTGTCAAGCCGCGCTCGTGGCTAATATCGTTCCCATGAAAAGTGCTGACACCGCGTCTGGGTGATTGTGGGAACGGTATTTGCCCTTGGTTGAGAGCGTCTTGTGACTCGCACAGGCGTCTACATAACTATATATTTTTTAAATTTTTTCTAACTTGACTCTGGGCCATTTCATATTCACCTTCGCCATCACTTTCCGGCAATGAGGAAGGGGGTTGTACAAAGTACCTGCCATATTAAAAAAGATTTGAAAAGATCTAGATTTCTAGCTTTGCATTATTTTAAAAGCTTAAATTTCGCCAAATAGCCATTAAAACCTTTTTTGCTTTTATGGTAAAACAACTTCAATTACTCAGCGCAAACGCAGTCAAAAATCAACAATCACTTTATTTACAGATTTACACTTTGCTTGTATCTACACTTGTTACTACTTTGCTTATTCAACCAAGACTCCCCTCTCTGCGCTGCACACTGCTGCTTTTATACTGGATTTCTTATCGCGCCGAAGTTTCTTGCACATTCTTGTTGTGGTTTCTATCTCGATTGTTCTAGCAAAGTCCATCACCTTTCGCGAACCATCCTTGCCATATCGGAATAACAGCCAACTGGCCGTACAACAAAGTGCATGCCTAAAAGTATGCTTGGAAAAGCATTCAGGCATAGTACAGTACAGCACAGCACAGAGTGCCTTATAGTAGCACTGCCCACCACTTAGACTTGTTCGTCCCGAACAAGTGCCGAGTCTCCGCCGGAGTAAGACGCCAGGCGCTCCAAATGGACTACTTTCAACCTGGCGTTTCTGTTGCCGCAGCGTTGAACCCTGTACACCACGTCATTAATCCTGGTCACGACATTGTACGGTCCTTCCCTTGACGTTTGAAGTTTTGGAGACAAACCTTTCCTCCGCTGCGGGTTGTAAAGCATTACCAGATCGCCTTCTTGGAACCCCGCTGTGTTAGCCCGTAGATCATAGCTGGCTTTCATCTTATCGCTGACCATTTGGGTGCGGCTCCTTATAAACTGGTGGATTTCTTCCAGTTCCAACCGCTTATTGACCACGTAGTCAGTCCTAGCGCCTTCCGTCGTGCTGACCACTCCGAACTTCAAGTCAGCTGGTAACCTCAACTCTGTGCCGAACACTGCTCGAGCTGGAGCGAGTGATGTCGTGTCGTACGGGGCTGACCTATACGCCATCACGAACAGAGGGATATGCGTGTCCCAATCCCTTTGATTCCGGCCTATCACTTTCCGCAGATATTCTTCCAGTGTCCGATTGAATCGTTCCACCATGCCGTCGGACTGTGGATGCAAAGGAGTGGTGCAAGGTTTTCTTATTCCCAGTAGCTCACACACGGTATTCCTTGAATACTGCAGACTCGAAATTCCGGCCTTGATCCGAGTGCAACTCCAACGGAACTCCGAACCTGGCCACCCAGTTGTTTACCAGCATTTTCGCGACCGTAGTGGCCTCCTGGTTAGGAATAGCATCTACGCGCCATTTTCTAAAATAATCCATAACCACAACCAGATATTTGTTGAGTGCTAATTGGGAATAGGCCGGCGACGTCCACGACAATCCACTCGAGATCTTCTTGTCGGCCCTTTCGCAGCCAAACATCGGTCAGAGCTCTTAATCCAATCGGCTACAGACTCCTGGCATCCTACCCAATAGAATCGTCTTTTTATTTTGGCGACAGTTTTTGTGATGCCTAGGTGCCCCCACTGGAGTCGTTATGGTATGCCTCGATGACCTCGTTGATCCTGCATTTCGGGACTACTATTAGGAAGTTGCTGGTCCGGCCATCCTCACTCTCCCACTCGCGGTATAGGCAGCCATCAGACAGCCGCAGACTTTGCCACTGTGCCCAGTAAGCCTTGGCGATCAGGCTTTCGTCGGCCATCTCCTGCCAGTCCGGACGTGCCTTGCTCGTTTGCAAGATCCGTATCCTCGCGCTGGTCCTTTTGTAGCTTCTCCGTGGACCACTCTTCCTCTGGCATAACGCTTACCAATCGGACGTCCACTATCTGCTTTCGGCTCGCGAACAATGCCTGCATTCGGTTTTGCACGGACGGCGTGACAAGACATCGGCATTTCCATGACTGCTACCCTTGCGATGCTCTATCGTGTAGTCATAGCTCTGCAGCCGCTCGATCCACCGCACCAATTGGCCTTCAGGATCTTTAGAGTTCAATAGCCATTTCAATACCGCATGATCTGTGCGCAGGCGAAACTTTTGTCCATACAGGTATTTGTGGAAGTGTTTCACGCATTCCAATACTGCCAGCAACTCCCTTCGTGTCACACAGTAGTTGCGTTCAGGTTTCGACAAAATTTTGCTGTAGTACGCTATCACTTGTTCTTGATCATCTATTATCTGTGATAGCACACCGCCAATACTATGCCCGCTTGCATCTGTATCCAGCACAAACATCTCTCCGGGCACGGGGAAGGCCAGAATTGGAGCAGTGCACAGTTTTTCCTTCAGTCATGCAAAAGCCTGCTCCTTCTCTTCGCCCCACGCGAAGGCTTGATTCTTTTTCGTCAGTTTGTGCAAGCTGCCAGCTATGTTCGCAAATCCAGGAACAAATCTTCGGCAATATGTGCACAGGCCCAGGAAACTGCGGAGCTCGTGTAGATTGCGTGGTCGGGGCCACTCTTTTACCGCCGTGATTTTGGCTTCATTCGTATGAACTCCGAGCGCGGAAACCGTGTGACCCAGATACTTGACCTCATTTTGAAACAGCGAGCACTTCTTTGGGTTGAGTTTAAGCCCGGCTTTTTGTATTCGCTCGAATACCTCCTTTAGCTTTCCCAGGTGGTCGTCAAAGCTTTTACCCATCACGATTATGTCGCCCTTTTAGCACACGTTCCATTAGCCGCTCGAATGTTGCTGGTGCGTTGCAGAGTCCAAACGGCATGACGGTGAACTGCCACAAACCATCGCCAACACTGAAAGCCGTTTTCTCTTTGTCCTTGTCTGCAAGCTCCACCTGCCAATAGCCGCTGCGTAAGTCGAGCGTGGAAAACCACTGTGTGCCTGACGGTGTGTCCAGGGTGTCATCGATTCGAGGTAATGGATAACTGTCCTTTTTGGTTACGTCATTGAGCTTCCGATAGTCCACACAAAACCGGGTACTGCCATCCTTTTTCTTGACTAGCACGACCGGCGAACACCAAGGGCATGAGGAAGGCTCTATGATCTTTTCTTTTCCCATGTTTTCGATTAAAGTTGCGACCTCTTCCCTCTTAGCCAGAGGAACTCGTCTTGGCTGTTGGCGGATCGGTTTCGCACTTCCGGTGTCGATGTTGTGCTTCACTATGGCTGCTCTTCCGCCCGCTTCTGCTGCAAATATTGACCCATAGTGCTGTAGGAGTGACCGCGCCTTCTGTTTCTGTTCGGCTGTCAATTCGCTGCTCCACTGGTTCTCCTGCGGTATGGCGTCCATGTTAGAACCGCGTTTCCTACTTCCTCCGGGTGGACTGCTTTCGCAATTGACAACTGCTTCAGCCTCTCTACACTCGCCAATGACCGCATCTTTTCCGACATATCTGGGTGTGTTCAGTGGGTTGAGCATCCTGACTGGTATTTTGCCATTTTTGGGTTCCACTAATGTACGTCCGATAATTATGTTGTCGTATCCTTGTTTTGGTGCTTCTACAACCCACAGCCGACTTGTCCCATCGTCCTCGTCCACCTTTGCCCACACAATCGCCTCGGAATTCGCTGGTATCTTCTGGTGTTGACACGTGACAACTTTCCTTACCGCCACGCTTCGCTCATAGCCGGTGTGCAGGGGGAATTCAACATTGGGATACCTCAGCACATTTTCTTTCAGGTCCAGCGTAAACCCGTGCCTAATCATGAAATCCACGCCGATAATCACGTCGTCCATTATATCCGCGACGATGAACTCATGTTCCAGGCTGCTGGTGCCGATATCAATTGTTTTTGTTACTTTTCCTCTTACCGGCGCACGTTTGCCAGTCGCAGCCCTCAGCTGTATGCCATGCAGTGGTTCCCAGTTCTTCAGAAGCTTCCTTTTTATGATCGAATATGACGCTGCAGTATCCAGTGTCAACACGAACAACTTTCCATCTATCTTTCCTTCAATCGTCAAGCTGCTGGGTTGTCGTTTCAACTGCGAGACAAGGACGGTGGGGCAGCAGGTTGTGGGGATCAGCTCACGCCCCTTTGGGCTGACCCGTTTTAGTTTAACGCCTCTTCCTCCTCAGCTTTGCGATTGTTGGCTGAGTCTCGATTGTCTCGATTCCTCGTTTCGGACGATTGCGATCGAGAACGGAAACAGGAACGCTTCTTTCGTCGACGGCAGTCTCGTGCTATGTGGCCCTGCTTGTCACACAGCCAGCAAGCAACTTTAGAAGAGACTGCCCGTGGCCTGGCCGGTGTCTCAGACCTTATGGCCTGGATCGGAATGTTGCTGCCCGGTTGGTGTCGGCGTATCTTTGCAGGTGCATAGAAGTTGGTTGGCAATACTCGGGCAGTTCGGTCGCAATATCTATTGTCCCCCGTGAAATCGTAAAATTTTTTAACATTAATTGCTCAAAATGCCTTGCATTTGCTTGTCAAAAGTTGGGCGACACCTGGACGAACTTAAAAAGGTTAAATGTGTTATCTGCAATGAATTTTATCATTGCCAGTGCGTAAATTTGAAAAAAGTGACATTGAATTTATGATGAAAAACAATCAAAGCTATAAATGTAACAAGTGTCTCTCGGCTCGGCGCAAGTCGCTGATCGACCCATTGCGGCCAACAATCAACAGTTACAAACAAATGTCCCTAAGAGCTGCGTGGTGGCTGATGATCTCTTAAGTTTTGATAAACCAAATGATAACACTGCAACAACAGCATGTCTGTTGCATGGAGTTTTTTACATAAATCTAAATCGTTTTTCCACGCTGTTTTCAAAACCATACTCCGTTTTTATGTAACAGCTCTAGTTTTCGCAAAAAATGGGCGTGTCACTTTTTCGAATTTTCCTCGGATTTTTTCTCGTTTTCGACCGTAATTTCTGAACCAATAATCCTATCGACATGATTTTTATATAGTTGTAATATCAACATCTCACGCCATCTTTTCTGACATTAATCAATTTTAAGCGTTCTAAATTGGCGTTGTAATAAGGTTTTAAAGTAGGAAAATATTGAATTTCAAGGCGTTTTTTCTGATGGCGAAAATTGTACAGATGTTTCATAAATCAAGTTAACGAAGTATATGAATATCTTAAGAAGAAACATCAAGCAATACAACACAGCCAAATTATTTGGCGGAATACACATTCGCATCGAAATAATAGCAAAAATGTACCATAGGTATTTTCATCACTTTTCATACTTTATCCTTAAAAAATTAGAGCTTTATTTGTCGGCTTTCTTATACACCTAACTCGTTAATTGATTTACAAAAAATGTGTATGTTTTTGACCATCAAAGAAAACGCCTTAAAATTTCATATTTTCCGACTTTGAGCTCCAATCACCGCGGAATTTTAATACTTATAGAAAAAAATTACATCGGAAAAGAAGCCGTGCGGTGTTGTTAATGCGATAAGGTGAAAATCATGTCAATCGGTTTTTTGGTTTAGAAATTACGATCAAAAATATGGAAAAAGTAGAGGAAAAACTGAAAAAATGACACGGTACCTATATCTAACTAACTAGAGCTGCTAGAAAAAATCTGAGGATAGATTCGAAATCAGCGCACCCAAATTAGTAAGAAACAGTAGAAAAACTCCATGCAACACAAAAAAAGTGTTTTTGTTGTGCTGTGTAATCTGTACTCACCTAACAAGAGTAAACATCAGCAAACAACCAATGCTTTGGACACCCCAAAACACGGCGATCACGTAACTTCGCATCTGCTGAACCTCATGGACCAGTCTCGCTAAACAAAGCGTGTGCTTGGACCAGCGTTTTGACAAGCTCATCGACGCAGTATTGGTCAAACTTGGTGAGACGGAAACAAGAATCCTTAGCAAAATGGATGAGCAGATAGCAGCAATCAAAGGAGAGCTCACCACAGTCACCGAGCGGGTTGCGGGACTCGAATGTGGCGCTATTGATGCTACGACACTCAGAGCTGATCTCAATGCGTTGAAGAGAAAAATATTGGATCAGGAGAGCATCGCTGGCATGTTGAAAATGCAACTTGAGAGGCAGGAAAACGCTGCCGCTGCATGCGATGTCCGCATCCATGGCATCCCACAAGGGAATGGCGAAAATTTACACAATGTTTTTCAAAATATTTGCAAGTCGATTAATTTCGGACAACCACACGTTAAATCGATTTTTCGCATTAAAATTCATACAAAATTTCACTCTAAAACCGATGCTCCCATACTAGCGCGGTTCCCGTCACCGCACGAAAAAAATTTACTACTAAAAGCAGTTTCCGACTTCAGGCGAACGATGTTCTCCGTCTATTCAATGCAGGTTTCGACTCTAATACTCCTATTTACATTAATGAGAGTCTTACTAAAGCAAATCATCATATTCTCAAAACTGCGATTAAGTACAAAAAGCGCCTTCGTTCGGCGTGGGCTCGTGCATGTAAAGAAAAGTGTGGATGACTCTCCCACCTGCATTAATTCGCTTCACATGTTAGATTAATACACACTTGCTGGACATGATGAGAACGCGCGAATTAACATTGCTCAGACTGCTGAAGCTCACCAACACCAAATTCTTTTTCGGAGTGATTCTCACGCTCGCGACTCAGCGACTCCAACAACATCATCGAGATAGATATGAGCAGCCTGATCAATGCTAGAACAGCGGCTGTTATTCTTATTCACAAATCGGAGAGTTCCTACTCTACCTGCATCGATGTCTCGAGCGTGTTGATCATAGCAACAACAATGCTTATGACAGCAACAACTGCAATTAGACTGCACAGCTCTTTACTTATTTGGCCATTTATGTGAAAAGCGGAATTAAATGTAAGTCATTTTGCAAATCGTCGTTTGGAGACAATATTGAATATGTTTTTCTTGAGGTCTATAATAACGCAGACAGAATACTTTTTGGTTGTACATACAGGCCCAATCGTAATGTCGATATTGATCCACTCATGGTGGTCCTAGACAACTTATTTCTTTCATATAGTGACTTAATTATTACGGGTGATTTTAATAGCAATATTCTTGTTGAAAGAAACCTAGTGAATAGAATGTTGACAACCGGACTCTACCTAGCCAACTCAGCGTACCCGACGCACTTTACAAAAACGAGTAGCACACTTCTAGATCTATTTCTAGTAAGCAACAAAGAGCACATTTTGTTATATGATCAACTCTCAGCACCTGCTTTCTCTAAACATGACCTTATATTTCTGAAATACAACTTCAGCCTAATGAACTCCGAAGAATCTTTCAGCTTCCGTGACTTCGAAAACGTTAATTACTCATTGCTCAATGATGCTACGCTCTCAATTGACTGGTCGCAGATATACCATATGGCACATGTTTATGACCAAGATAACTTCTTACAAAATAACATTTCCTACCTTTTTAACCCTTATTCTCATACCCAAACTTACTAACGTCGTTTGGCACCCGGGGTACCCGGGTACCCATTTCATGAAATTTTTAAGTTTTCAATATAGAAAACAAAATGTTTTAAATATATGATTTGTTCGCTTTTGACCTAAATAACGAGGATCCGGAAGGTAAAAAAAAAATTTTCATTATTTGTCAGTTTTTTTCACGAAAATACATCGCAGTGGGCACCCGGGTACCCGGGTATGAGAATAAGGGTTAATGAGTTTGCTCCTATAAAAACCAAAACAATTCGTGTTGCACAAAAGGAATGGTTCGACGATAACATTTAACAACTGATTTGCGAACGTGACGATGCTTACATCAAATGGAAAAGATATAAAACTTCAAATATGTATGCACTATTCAAAAAGGTTAGAGCTCTCGTAGTAAGCAGACTTAAAACAGCAAAAAGAAGATATCAGCGCAAATTCAGTTCATGCATTGGCTCAAAGCAAAAGTGGCAACATATACGTAAAATTGGTATCAACAATAAAATATCCAAGTCAATCAGCCCCTCTGAAATTGATGTTAACCAAATAAATATAAATTTTCTGAATTTACCAGCAACCATGACCAATGCAAAACGCCCAGGGGCTACACAGAATCACAACAACCCTAGGTCTGAAAAATCTCTTAGCTTCTTTTGTGTGCATCAGTTGGACGTTTGGCAAGCATTTCAGTCAGTTAAATCAAATGCTGTGGGATTTGATGAAATGCACCCTGTTTTTATAAAATGACTCCTCCCAATATTGCTGCCATTTTTCACGTATCTTTTCAATGCAATTTTTACCACCTCAACATTTCCTCAAAACTGGAAAATAGCAAAGATAATACCAATACCAAAGGGAAATGGGGAATTTAGAACAATTGGAACATCTCATTCATAAGCAATTGAGTACATATCAACTTCAAAACAAACTGATCACCGAAAGACAATCGGGCTTCAGACCAAAGAGAAGCTGTGTGACTACGCTTATTGATGTGTCTGAAGAAATCAGAACACAGTTAGATGCGAAAAAACAAACCCTGTTGACTTTTCTTGACCACTCAAAAGCATTTGACTCAGTTAACCATGAAATTTTATTTACTAAGCTTGCAAACCTTTTTAATTTTTCAAAAACTGCAGTTGATCTCATAAAATCATATTTCTCAAATAGAACCCAAGCTGTAAGCATAGGTAATCTTACTTCGGAAGTCCTTGCAGTGCCAAGAGGCGTCCCTCAAGGGTCCGTGCTAGGACCACTTATATTTATAATGTATATAAACGACTTACCGAAAACTCTCAAGCATTGTCATGTTCACATATATGCAGACGATGTCCAGATATACATAAGTAGTGGTCTTAATAACATTAATTCTTGCGTCAGTAAACTTAATGAAGACCTGGAAAATGTCCGTATTTGGGCTGGAGAGAACGACCTTTGCCTTAATCCTACCAAATCGAAATTCATAATCATTTATAAAAAACCGCTCCACCATATAATTTTTCCGAAAGTTTTGCTGAACAGCTCAGAACTCGAGTTCATCAACTGTGCAAAAAACCTTGGTGTAATATTTAATGCAACGCTAACCTGGAATGATCATATCCTGCGAACTATCGGGAAAGTTTATGTTATGCTACGATCGCTCTGGGTGACGCAGTATTACACTCCACAAAAAATTCGTCTACTTTTGGCTAAAACGTATCTGATTCCTACGCTGCTATATGGGTGTGAATTATATGCCAATTGTGACAGCATTTGTCGACAAAAATTAAACATACTCTACAACAACATAAGCAGATATGTTTATGGGCTAAAGCGTTTTGATCATGTCTCCGTCCATGCAAAACAAATCTTTAGTATCACGTTTGATAATCTGATAATCTCTTAAATATGCGCACCCTGTTGCAGTTGCACAAGATTGTCTACTTCTGTGAGCTCTATTACTTTCACGCGCGTTTAAAATTTCTTCGTTCAGCCCGGTCGAATCAAATCACTAAATTTAGGCATAAGCTCTTAACGTCGGAGCGGCAATTTTCTATCTACGCAATTCGCCTTTGGAATTCACTGCCACATTACTTGCTAACTTTTAGTAACGCTCGGAAATTTAAAAAATCCCTCTTTACAATTGAATAAAAAACTAAACATACATTTACATTAGTTCAATCTAGCTTTCCTCTTCTTTTCTCTTTTCCTCCTTCATGTAGTTTCTTTCCTTACTTCCTGCCTTAGTTATTCTATTAGTGTTATAAGTAGGGATCGGAATTATAATTAATTAATTATATGCAAGTGCATATTTTTTTGGAGCTTCCGATTTGAACGGGACCAAGACAGAAACTATTTTTATTGAAAAATATTAAGAATGAGCTAACATATGCATATGTTGCATATGTTTGCATATTTTTGCATTTTCTGCAAAGTTTTTGCATATAAATCCGATACCTAGTTATAAGAATATAAGTTTTTAAAAAAAAAAAATTAACAGCCTGATTCTGTGTATTCTTGACAAATTTTTTATCAAGGTATTTTGTCAAGATTTTTATCAAGCAAACGCTTTGTTGGCATTCTGATGAAACATTGATAAAATAAAAAGCTCATTTAATTCAACATAACGAGCCCTTCCCGCGATTTTATCGTATGAGCCATTTTTACCGAAATTCTTTTTTTTACCGATAACGATAGCACTGTAAATTAGTCATCAGTCCCTAAAAGCTCACATCTCTACGATGAATCGCTACGAAGTTAGAGGAAAAACAATTTTATCGTATGCCCACTTCATATTTTTCCTTCTTTTTTTGTGCCCGCGACTAGCTATGCGTTACGATAAAATTGCTCTAGTTGCAAAAAGTTAATTTTTAACTTTATTAAAAAAGTGTGTTAAATTTTAGAGGGAGAGTTAAAAAACCTTCTTGTTCTAAATAAATCGTACAATTGAGAACATTTGAATAGTGAAAAGTGAATCTATATGCATATAATTGTTTATCCTGACTGACTGATTCATCATCGCCCTGCTCAAACCGCTAAAGCTACAAATATGAAATTTGAACTGTAGGTACATATTGAAAAATCAACTTCCGCTAAGATGGGATTTTTTTAAATTCGGGGTCTAAAGGGGCAAATCATGGGTTAAGGTGTTGTATGAAGAAATGCGATTTAATAGGCTTATTGATTTAAAATTTGGTGAAAACACTTCAAATAAAAAATAATGCGACACGTATTTTTTATTTTTTCGAAAATCAAAATGTAACGGTGTGAACCAAGGGTTAAGGATCGTATACGGAAAGTCTACGAAAAAATATGACTCGATAGGCCTTTTGACTTCAAAGTTGGTGAAAACACTTAAAATCAAAAATATTTTGACACGTGTTTCTCATCTTTTTCAAAATATACAGGGGTGAACCAAGGGTTAAAAGTTTGTATGAACCAATATGTTTTTACGCTTTTTGACTTCAAACTAAGTTAAATGTTTTTTTATTTCAAATGTGAAATAATTCGATACGTGTTTTTCATTTTTTCGAAAATCGATATCTGACGAGGTCAACGATGGGTTAAGAGTTTGTATGGCGAAACATGATTTAATGCGCCAATTGACTTCAGATATGGTGAAAGGTGAAATTATATCTCAAATGAGAAATAATGAGATAAGTATTTTTTCATAAAAATCTAACGGGATCAACAAAGGGTTAAGAAGAACTTGATTTATTGGCCTCATTGACTTTAAAAGTGCGTGCAAAGCCACGGGGCCCTGCTAGTCATGAATATTTAGATTTAAAAATTGATGGAATGACCAAAGATGTACTAGTTCAAACAGAAGAAGAAGATAGTATTTAATTTTTTCTGAAAGAATGTATCGTATTTCATAAATAAAACTACACTAGATCACCTATGAATTACACTATATCAATCTGAAAGTAACAATATTTTGTATTCAATAAATGAAAATACATTATACCAAGGAAAACATTATATTTACTTAGAAACGATTTTATCGTATGTGCCACTGCAATATTTGAATCGCTCATAATAGTGCCCGCACAAATTATCGTATGTCCAAAATAACACCGTTGCGCTTTGTTGAAGTCACTAAAATTACCTATTCCAAGTGTGAAACCCTAAATAAAGTGTGTATACCAAAAATCATGCAACTATGTTGCGCCAATGCAGAGAAAACCAAAAAATACGTCTCCTGTAAAATTTGGTTTTTGGCTCATACGATAAAAACGCGGGAAGGGCTCGATAAGGTGAATATGCGATAGCTGTCAAATTGTCAAAAAATAAGACAAATAAAAAATTGGGAGAAGTAATTTTTGAAATTATTTTGAAATGTTTATTAAAAATGTTTACAATTTTGTGAGACAGATGATTGGCTCAGTCGGAAAATCTTCATGAATTCTTCTTCGCTCAACGAAGGCAAATTATTTGTTTTTTCTGCTTCTGATTTCTTCTCTTGTATCCTCCTCAACCACTTAAATTCCACTTTTTATAAATTCCACTTTTTAACCTTCCATCGCTGAACGGGCAGAGCTGAAGCTATCAGCTAAAGTCAAATATCTCGGGGTTGTGCTGGACGTAAAGTTAAATTGGAGATCAAATATTGAGCTACGGATCTGGAAAGCCTACGTGGCTTTTTACTCTTGCAACAGGTTGTTTGGGAAAAGATGGGGCGTGCACCCCCACATCACCCACTGGATATACACGGCCATAGTGCGTCCAATTTTAACCTACGGATCATTGGTTTGGTGGCCGGCTCTAAGCAAGAGTTATTTGGTCCAGAAGCTCAGCAGGGTTCAGCGGTCAGCATGTGTTGGCATTACGGGGGCACTACGCACATGCCCCACGGATGCCCTGAACGTGCTGTTACACTTTCTCCCTATTGATTTACATATAATGCACATCACTCTCAACTCCGCAGTAAGGCTTAAGGCGATCGGTTGTTGGGCGGAACGCAGTTATGGGCACAGCAAAGTGCTAAGTACATTACCAAACGTTAAGTTTAGTGGGATTACCGGCTATATCGTGCCTTACCTATGCTTTCAAAAGGATTTCGGGGCGAAATTCCCTACGAGGGCCGAATGGGAAAGAACTACTCTTTTTAACGAATACGACATACCCATCTTTACGGATGGATCCAAAATGCGGGGTGGAGGCGGGGGTATACTCACAGCATGTGGGGATTAATGAAGCCATACGTCTACCTAATGATGCCACAGTTTTTCAGGCAGAAGTCCTGGCGGTCAGGGAAGCCTGCCGACTGGTAGACAGACATATCACCGATAGGTGCAAGGTTGCAATATTCATTGACAGGCAGCAATAAAGGCTCTACAATCTACCACGGTCCAGTCAAGGCTGGTCGAGGAGTGTAAGATGGCGCTGAGCGCGCTAAGTCGTTGTGCTGATATCACCCTTACCTGGGTTCCTGGCCATAGGACCATTGAAGGGAATGAGAGGGCGGACAACTTGGCGCGCTCAGGTGCCTCGCTTGACACATCGCTGGGTGTCCCGGTTCCGACGCCTTTGGAAGTTGTCAAGAGGGGCTGCTATCTGCACTGTCTCAGTCTTGCCAATCGGAGGTGGAAGTCGCTGACTTCCTGTCGTACCTCGCGGGCGATGTGGCCCTCCTACAATGAGCGGAGATCCCGCGAGCTTATACTCAGATCTCGCACGGACGTCGGTAGGCTTACGGCGGTCATCACATGCCACTGGACCATAGGTCTACATGCGGAGAGGCTAAGCATCCCCTTCAATACCCACTGTAGGAGCTGTGGGAATTTAGAAGAGACAGAAACACTTAATCACTTCCTCTGTCACTGCCCAGCTTTGGCAAGGGCAAGATTTAAGTCTCTGGGGAAACACTTCCTTACTTGTTCGACCGACTGCTCGACAGTAAGTCTGGGGAACCTTCTTGGATACCTAAATTCTACCGGGTGGATTTAGTCATACTACCAACCAGGTTTAGTTTCGGTGAGCATGTGGTATCAAAACGGCGTATATGCGCTAATCGTGACATGCAGGGGGCAACTGTGAGTTAGCCACTTCAACTAACCAACCAACCATCCTCCTCAACCGCTAAAAGTGTTAACATGCACAATTCTTCCATTTTCAATAGGCAAAAATTCAATTTGTATGCTGTTGTCAATAGCATTCACATTTTTGACAATTTATCAAGAAAAGAGCTTTTATTTTAGGGAATAGAATACCGATTCTTGACAAATAGTAAAAACTTGACAAATAGTCAATAAGGTAAATGCGCCCTATTCCGGCATGTTAAGGCACATCGGAAAACAATGAATTATTGTAGCTCAGTCAAAGGGTGTTGCACTTTCGTTTTCAGTGTTGTGCATTAATTGACTATTTTTCCTTCTTTTAAAATTATAAACTATAAATTGATTACATTAGATTTCCTTATTATTAATACTTTTCTAAAATTAGTAATTATTCCTGATTGCGTACGAAAATTTTTTTATGTTCCTGATTCCGTGCTGATATATACCTAATTCCGTGCTATTTTATTTTTCAGCTTTTTTTATAAAAATCAGGTTAAATTGAAAGTATATATATATATTATTATTAGTATATATATATATTATACACAAAAAACGTATTTATTTCACAACAGATTACCTTCTATGTTTTGACACATGTTCAAATTAACATAACTATTAGAATAAATATTCAAGAAAAGTAAATGGAAATGAAAATTATTATTTTAAAACATGTTCATAAATGTAATTTAATTAAACAAAATCTTTTACAGCGAATACTCCTCTTTTATTGGTAGGCGTTGGAGGATCAATTTTTTTAATAACATCTTCAGCGTTGTAATTGAAAATATCGTCCTTTTGTGGCCAACGCCAATTGGGTCCGCTCATAGTCATAGTTTTAATTTAATATTTTAAAGGATCGCCAGGAATGACTTTCAGCACTTTTCCTGGAAATGTCTCTCCTTCGTATTGAATAAGGACATTGTCGTCCTGAGTAAAGGCTTTGTTTGAGTGAGCCTTTTTTAAGTACCTTTTCTTGTTTATTTTTCTTTCGTAAAGCAACTTTTTCAATTTTTAACTGTTTTTCGCTTCGCATTATTTTCCGTTCTCCAATTGTGAACTTGTTTTCTCCATACACTTTTTATGGAATGAAAAACTGCTACATCCATAGGCTGTAACAAGTGCGTAGAGTTAGGAGGAAGCGCTATTAGAATAATTCCGTTTTTCTTGCAAAATTCGCATAGAGGTAGAGATAAATGCGATGTGTGCCCATCCAAAAACAATGCTACTGGTAGCTTTATATTTTCTTTTAGCAGGAAAGGGTAAAACACATTTGCAATGAATTCAAAAAAGTCTCACAGGTCATCCAGCCTGAATCTGATCTGCCAATAGCCCAATTCTCAGGATATTTTTTAAGTATATTGAATGGTATTCGTTTGTAAGGAAAAAGAGCAAACGTAGGCATTATTTTTCCATCTGCGGAGGCACCCATAGATAGTGTTAGACATTCTTTGTCATCATTTCCTGACCTGAAGTAAACTTGTTTGGATCCCCGTTTTGCCAGCAAAGGAAAAATGCAGATTCATCACAATTGTATATTCTTGATGGATATTCTAAAATTTCAAGATAGTTATTATCCTCCATATATGTGTGAACGTGTTTAAACCACGTCCTTATTATTGGTTCTGTGATGGAAGCACGGGGAATGGTCAGGCACTGAGCAACTCGTTGGCGTACAGTGGGATGTCTTTTTAAAAAAGCGTTGTACCATTTTACGTCTTTAACTAGCTTTGTCACGCTACATATAAGCTGCTCTTTTGACACTGGAAATCCTATTGCTGCTGGTTCAAAAACCCATTTTACTATAAGGTTTTCCTCATCCTTTGTAAGTGTTGTGGGAGGCCCTGGACTGACTTGTTTAGTGTATTTTTTTAATATCTTATCCGTCAATGTTTGTCGTGGAATACTGTATAATTTTGATGCTTTATAGCATGTAATTTGGTGAGATTTAACTGCACTTATCGCTAGTTGCAATGTTTCTTGCGAATATTTTGGCATGTCGAAAGAATTTTATTTTTATGAAGACACACGTGTTAAGAAACCTATTGAAAAAAAATAAGAATTAAATAATCTATTAATGTTTCCTAATTATAGCATATAGAACGCAATGAGGAACATAGAAGAAAAATATGTGCCCAATTTCGTGCTATGCGTTTCTTTTTTAACCGACCGCAAAAAATTGAAATTGTTTATGTGAAATAGAATTGTATACTCATAGTATGTTAATAATGCAGTTGCATCTCCAAACCTTCGTTATAATACCAAATTTAAGACATTTTAAAATATTATGTTTTCAGCCATTTGGCCCTGTTTTAGCATTATTATTCAAATTTCCATTTGATTAATTTTACTTATTTTTAAGTAAAATCATACGCCGGAATTGGATTCCACGTATATTTGTAATATTTTCTATTGACTGAATGTTACAATTTTGCTTAAATTAATTGTATGTGGCAAGAAAAATGTAAAAAAGAAGTTTTCCATATTTTCCTTATTCCGTTCTACGCACGGAATTAGGCACACCTGAGATATCCAGTGATCCTAATTCCGTGCTATCAATGAATCACGATTTTACCGTAATTTTCCACAAAAAACTATTTTATTATTCAAGAGAATAAAAATAAAAGACATAATTCACCAATTCATTTATAAAAAAGTATATTTGTACTTACCAACAAATGTTTACACTCTTACAAAATCTTTGCACCGGCCTTAAATGTTTTCACTGAACAAAACTTCACACGTGCGCTTTCAACACCACTTTTCAGATAAATGAGATAAGGAAGCAAAATTAAATTGAAATCATGAACATACAGCTCTTGACATGAAATTCAAAATATTATGATGAATTCGTGGAAACAAATTTCCTTAGAAAGTGCTGCCAATATCTTATTTTTTCGCGTTAAACTTTGCTCTCCAGGATAGCACGGAATTAGGGGCTAGCACGGAATTAGGCGCATTTACCTTATGGTGAATTTATCAAGTGTACAGAATTGGGCTGTAAATCTGTCTAAATATTGTAAATGTGACTTAAGCTTGAAACATTTAAGATATCTTACTATCTTGTAGCTTAAGGATCTTGTATTCAATAATAAATAAATACCGAGTGCCCCCAATCCAAGCCGCCTCATACGTCATCGCATTGGTCACCGTCTCCTTAAATGTCGGCCTGCTCATCATCAATGCACTGCGTTGTGTCTTCGAGTCATGAACACTCTCGATGAACGCCTCGATCTTCATTCTCTCAAAAACATCAGCGCCAACTTCCGGGTAGGACAACTATTCGCGCCGCTCAATTTCTGCTGCATATGTCTGCAGCGTCTCGTTGGCTCTTTGCTTACGGTTCTTCAGCTCGCAGTAGTACAGCGTTTTGTTGTGCTCGTTGCTGTAGTTTTCTGCCAGCGCTCTCATGACGGCCTCGTAATCACTTATTTAAGTTTAATCGAACGGTTTCGCACCCGGTCCAGGAGCTCCAAATGGCATTTTGAGGCTCCTGCCCATAGGTGCGAGTTTAACTCCATTTTGGGCCGGATGTAGGTGGTGTAAATAATGCGGAGATCGGACGGAGTGAAATATTTTTTGCACCGCTTTAGGAAGCCGAGGCACTTGGCTGCTTCTTTCAACACGCGAAAAATATGATCGTTCCAACGAAGATCGTTCTTAATGGACATGCCCAGAACATGAAAAGCTGCCGATTCCGCAATGGGGAGACTCGTTTGTGGGATAACAGGCAACATTGGGTCTTGCGAGGATTAAAATCGACCTTGTTGGCGTGACCCCACTTGGAGATTGTTTGTAGGTCGTTATTAAGGGGTTATATATTGTAACGATAAGACAGTCTGTCGCTGTGCAAAGCAACCCTGTCGCTACGCGCCGTGCCATAATTCAACCTGGCAATGATGACCGCGATAATGGAAACTTTTAGTCCAACCTGGCAATGATGGCCGCGATAATGGGAACTTTTAGTCCAACCTGGCAATGATGGTCGCGATCATCATGGAAACCTTTAGTCCACTCTGGAATGTGCGAGAACGATCTGTGCGATGGCCGGACAGGTATAAAAGGCAGCCGGGTGCGGCGCAGCGAGTCAGTCTGATTTTGACTAGTGAAGGTGCCACACGGAGTAATTAAGAAAATAATTAAGTGTAAAGACCGTAAAGTGTGAAAGTTGTGAAATAAAGTGACTGTTGGTTTTTATTGACTGCGTTTGAGAAATTAAGTGTGTTTTTATTTTAAATTGCACAATCCAGAGATACGTACTAGCCCACTAGAACTGGTATTCGTAACAATATGTTTGGGTACAGGAAACTTAGGGCATATTTGTGATTTTTTTTGGGCACATAACAGGTATACATAGTACATATTCTTACGAGAAAAAAGAGTGGTCGAATATGAAAAAATATTGAAAATTGTAAAAGTTGTAGCTCTTATCCTGATGCGCGTTTTTTCTGCAGAGTCTGGCGGTGACCACGTTTGAATGCCAACAACTCAACTGTAATCAAAAAGACAAAAAATTTACAGTTGTTTACTACAGCGCCGAGTACTTGAACGAAAAATTTCGAAAAAAAACCCTTTTTTTTCATACGGAAACCATAATGCAAAAAAAAGGCGATTTTTTTAGTCTCGAAAATGTATTTAAAAAAAATTATTAGTTAAGACAAATACTGCAAATGAAAAAACGATCGTTCAAGTACTCCGTATTGTAACTAGGAAAAGAATAAAAAAATTTGATGAATTGGTCAAGTAGTTTTTGAGATATCGTGGTCACCGCAAAGGCATTTTTCAAAAAACATCATTTGAAGAAAATCACGTTTAAAGTTTTGCGAGATGCCTATCGCAAGGCAGATAGCGCGCTACAAATCGAGTTGCTACTTACGATCTACTGCTCGGATTGACTTGAAATTTTGAACATAAACTCTTGAAAGTATGTTTGTTCGAAATAAATCATAAAATTTTTTTCGATTTTTTGACTCATGAAAACGTATATAATCCCTTAAGTGTGTCATTCATACGGCGCACAGTGGCTGGTTCTGCCGACGCAGGTTTCAAAAATCAATTTTGTCATGTTCGATTTGGGGGAAACGGTTATACTTTTCTGATAGGTAAATGCTTGGACCTAAGAAATCCGGAAACCTTAATTAAATTGAACAAATAGTTTTGCTTGTAGAGCCTGTCAAAGTTGAGCAATTTTTAGAGTGTGAAATAATATCACCAATTTGCACTTTTTAAAGCTGAAGTTTTAAAATACGGAAAGGAGCAATGAATTGAAACTTTTTCCACCAGTATCGTAAAAGAAGGCATTTGTAGCAAATAAGTAATTATAGAAAAAAAAATGTGTTGTTGTTGTCTTTTTATAGGCACTCATTTGAAGCACTGTTTTTATCACACTTTTTGAGCTTTCGATAGACTTAAAAAAAAGGCCATACTTGCCAGAGTTCCGTCTTTGGGAAAATTGTTCACTAGTCTTCTGTGAGTTCTGCCCTAAAGAGATCGGGTGCTCGATTTTGCCCGTCTGGATTTTACAGCGATTTTTCTGTGGCCACCTCGAGCAAATTAGTGCGCTCGGGTGCGTGCGTTCGAACAAGTTCGACAAGATTTTGATAGTGAATTAATTACACGCGATTATGATCGTTGCCGAAGCATGCAAATTTGGATTTTGACTTCATTTAAGATGTGATACAAGCTTGCAGCTCCATATTAAGCAGACTTTTTTTTGGCGTATGTTGCTGTAAGCTCGAAGTAAAGAGTAATTTTGCTGAATACGCAGTTCGCACGTACGAAAAACGAGCAAAACGAACAAAATACTAACACTGTGTCTGGCAGTCCACTTCTGCATCTTTGAGTTGAACCACGCCAATGAAACAATTAGTTATTGAAAAACAAAAAGCAGATTTATTGTTTTATGATCATTTGTACATATGAGTTCATGTGTCCGCAATCTTAAAAACCAAACATGTTCAAAAATCCCAAAACGCGGGAAAACCTAACAACTGTTAAGGTACCAGCTAGTGTTTTGTATTTGAATGCATATACAAATCCCTTATTTTTTTTAACTCGAACAAACGCGCAGGGGATGACCCCTATTAATGCGAAGCATTGCGTTGGTTCAGGAAGGATATAAAGGTTAGGAGATAGGGTTATGAGTGAGGTGGTTATGGACTCTTGCCTTGAACCCATCGAGATCATAAGTGCTGGGGAAAATATCCGCAGGGAGACCATACCACAACCGCGCTGTACGGGCCAGAAACGAACTCTCTCTGTAGTGCGTAGTGCGCTGGAACATCGTTTCGACGTGGAATGCATGGGCGCCAGTGTTCAAACGGGTTGCCCGGGGGAATACCCTGAGTGATGGCATCAAGCTGCTCATCTCCACTGAGCAGTTACCGAAAAAGTATCGGTAAAATAATACCACACACGCCACGTTTCGACGATGCTCCAAGGAGTCAATAGAGCTGGATGCCCTACTGTCCCCTATAAGTTTAATCGCACGGTTTTGCACCCGATCGAGGAGCTCCAAATGGGTTTTTGAAGCCCCCACCCATAGATGCGAGTTAAACTCCATTTTTGGTCGGATATAGGTAGTATAAATAATGCGGAGATCAGACGGGGTGAAATATTTTTTGCACCGCTTTAGGAAGCCAAAAATATGATCGTTCCAACGAAAATCGTTCTTAATGGACATGCCCAGAACATCAAGAGCTGCCAATTCCGCAATACCCACACCACCCATAACCAGGGATGTGTTTGGTTGTGGGGGGACTCGTTTGTGGGATAACAGGCAACATTGGGTCTTGCGGGGATTAAAATCGACCCTGTTCGCTTGACCCCACTTAGAGATTGTTTGTAGGTCGCTATTAAGTGTGTCATTCATACGGCACCGTTCTCTCTCAATCTCCACAGAGCTGGGACGCTTTGTGAAGGTGCTGTGCTGTCATCTGCAAACGAGTAGATGGGATTCTTCGTCGACGACAATAGGTCGTTGATGAAGATCAGGAAAAGGCTTGGAGAAAGGACCGAACCCTGCGGCACTCCTGCGCTAAGGGAATGCTTTTCCGAGGCTATACCGTCTATTACCACACGAATAGAGCGATCATTAAAGGAAGCTCGTAATCCAACGAGAGAAGATACTCCCGACGCCATATGCAATCAGTTTTGACACGAGTGCTTTATGCCACACTCGGTCAAAGGCCTTGGAAATATCCAATGCAACAACCTTGCTTTCACCGAGGTTTAGAATGCTATGGTTCCATTTCTCGGTGAGGACCGTCATAAGGTCACCCGTCGATCGCTGTCTTCGGAAGCCGTATTGGCGGTCACTTAGCAGTATATTGTGCTCCAGATACTTCACAAGGTTGAAGTTTACAATGCTTTCCATTACTTTGGAAAGCACCGAACAAATTGCTATAGGTCGGTAGTTCGCAGGGCAGTAGTCTTGCCTTTTTTTGGAACTGGTTGAACATTTCCCACCTTCCAACATGTCGGAAATACACCTGTGGTGTATGACATGTTGAAAAGTTTGCGTAATGGAGAAGCCAGCGAAGTAGCGCACTTTTTCAAAACAAGGGCTGGAATGCCGTCCGGCCCTGAAGCCTTATTTGCATCGAGATTTGCACGCACTCGTTTCACTACCCGTGTGCGAAAGTGTATTTCTGGCATAGAGCAAGAGACATTATCGACTACGGGTAGAGGTTGATCGCTGGGGGGCAGAGAGGAATTCCCTGCGAAAATTTTAGCCAACAAATTAGCTTTATCAACCGAGTGAGCGATGATTTGATCATTGTTAAGAAGAGTTGGAATTGAAGATAATGTTTGGTTCTTCACTTTCTTAACGAATGACCAGAAGTTCTTACTACCACGCTGGCATTGAAGAACATTTTTCCTTTGGCGCTGTTCGTGCAGAAACTTTTGGCGCCTTAGGATGGCATTGCATCGATTTCTAGCCTGTGGCGGCATTTTTATTTGCCTGCCATGCTCTGAAAGCTTCCTCTTTAGACCTGACAGCAATTCTGCATGTCTCATTAAACCAAAAATTGTCCTTAGGTTTAATGCAAACCAGCTTATTAGGGATGAAGGACCGCATTCCTAATAATATAATTTCTTCAACCATTTTGGCTGCGGCTTTTATGTTTCTATCAAGAAAACACAATTTCCAATTGAAGTGGGCGAAAAAATTGTTAAGTCCACTCCAGTTAGCTTTATCATACATCCACAATAGGCGCTTCGGGGCTAAGGGCGAAGCATTGCGGATAGAAGAGTATGAGAAAGACGCCAAAATGGTGCAATGGTCCGAGTTTCCAAGAGGTGCGTGCATTTCAACATCATATTTTTCATGATGTGAAGTGAGAAAAAGGTCTAGAGTATTGTGAGCTTGCCCCGCAACGCAGGGGATATGCGTTGGTTCATGCACTATTTGAGTCAAGTTATTAGACTCGGCAAAGAGCTCGACAAATAAACCTTCAGCATACTTATAGTTAAAGGAGTTTGGAGCAAGCAAAGTTAGTTTCAATTTAATTTGAACCAGACAACACTTCAACGCCGCTACTGCAACTAAACCGAAGATGATTTCAGCACAAAGATGTTTTTGAAAAATTCCAAGCTGTTTGAAATATTTACTACCAGTCGTAACCCCCGAAATTCGGGTGTAAACAAAAAAACTACCATTTCGTGTATGTAGAACCTATTGGCAAGAGTAATCCTTCGCTTTATCTCCAGGCTGGCATCATTGCCGCTGTTAATGGCGGTGCCAAGGTAGACGAATTCCTTGACAACTTCAAAAATATACCTGTCAGCCTCGACGTAAGACCCCAGCCGCTGCGAGTCCCTGCGTGTAGACAGCATATACTTCGTCTTGCTCTCATTTACCACCAGACCCATTTTGGCAGATTCTCTTTCGATTGCCGCAGCGGTGACATTTCGCTTGTTACGCACTTTTGTTAAAAATTGTGCCATTACGATGTGCACCGGCCTTGCGCAGAACACTCTCCATGGTGAAGTTGAAGAGGTCACACGACAAAGGATCGCCCTGTCTGAACTCTCGAACGGTATCAAATGGGTCGGAGAGGTCACTTCCAACCTTGACGGAGCTGCGTGTATTGCTCAACATCGCTCTGCAAAGTCTCACGAGCTATGCGGGGATACCAAATTCAGACAATGCGGCATATAGGCGATCCCTTATCGGGCTATCGAATGCTGCCTTGTAATCGATAAAGAGATGGTGTGTATCGATTTGACTCTCATGGGTCTTCTCCAGGATTTGACGTAAAGTTAATATCTGGTCAATGGTGGACTTACCAGGTCTAAAGCCGCACTGATAAGGTCCAATCAGCGCCTTGAAGAGTGGCTTCAATCTTTCACATAATACGCTTGTCAGGACATTATACGCGATGGGAAGTAGGCTGATTCCTCTGTAGTTGGCGCATATCGTTGGATCGCCTTTCTTCAACACAGAGCAAAGGGTACTGAGGTTCCAAACCCTGGGCATACATTCCTCCAGCCATATTTTGCAGATGAGCTGATGCATGCACCTAATCAGCTCACCGCCGCCGGCCTTGAACAATTCAGCTGGTAGCCCATCAGGCCCTGCAGCTTTATTGTTCTTGAGTCGCTGGATAGCGACCCGGACCTCGTCATAGCTGGGCGGTGGCACATCCACACCGTCGTCGTCGATTGGTGCCGTCTGGACATCTTCACCACTGGCGGTATTGTTCCCTTCGTCGCCTGCGAGCAGCTTGGTGAAGTGCTCCTTCCACAACCTCAGTACACCCTGCGCATCCGTAACCAGAATTCCGTTTTCGTCTCTGCAAGAAGATGTCCCAGGCTTAAATTCTTCCGTGAGTCGATTAACTTTTTTGGAAGAATTTTCGGACCTCATTCCTGCTCCTGCACTCCTCGATTTCCTCACGCTCGCGCATTTCTTGCTCCCGTTTCTTGCGTGAAAAAACGCACCTCTCTTTCTTCTTCTCCTCCCGGTTTTCCCCCGTACGGCTCGCGTAGCAGCCGATTGCAGGGTCTTCTTGTAGGCAGCATTCTTCGCTACAGTGGCTGCGCGACGCTCTTCGTCATACCATTGGTTTCTTGGTGGGGGGCGTTGGAAACCAAGGGCATGTTCGGCGCGCATAGAGTGGACTATGTGAGCTCATAATTCGCCGATGTCATCAGGTGGAGAGGGGGAGCGACCAAGCCGGTTGGAGAGTTGAGCGGAGTAGGCTTCAGCTATCCCTTGTGATTACAGCTTACTGATGTCCAGCTTTCTTTGCAAACTAGGCTGCGCGGTCTTCGCTGCGCAAAGACGCATCCGATCTTAACAGCGTCTTTAAGTCAAGGTTTCTGATCTCGCCCAGCCCAGGGAAATCCGGGGCTCCCAGATATGCTAGCCGAGATCTAGCCATAGCAGGACAGTGGCACAGAATGTGTTCCATGGTTTCCATGACACCAGGCATTTCAAATGATTCCGTGTTTCATTGATGTTAACATAGGATATATAAGATTGACCACGCCCACCTGATACGCCTTCTCGCCACGCTATAATAATTCAGTTATAGTATTTGTTTGAAAGACGATATGGATATCAAACAATTCAGCATTTCCTTACGGCAAGCATGGCTTTATGGGATTGGCCACGCCCCTATGTAAGCCCCCACTCTTATAAAATGACCAATGGTTTAGAACGTTTATCTATATACATACATATACTATATGTATATAAAAATGAATCGTGGTTCGTTCGGCTGCTTAAAACCTGAAAACGACTGGACCAACTTGGATACTTCCTTCGGCGGGTTTGTTTGAAATTGTTACCTGAAGGTTTAGGAAAAAATAAAAGTCGGGAAAACGGGGCGTGGCACCACGAGAATACATTTTTAGACAATAACTTTGGAACCATAAGTCACACATAAATTAAATTTGGTACAAGCTTACTATTTAATCATGTCCTTCGATAGCGAGAATGAGGTGGGTTTTGAACAAGGGGGTGTGGCACCGCCCATACAACTCAAATATTTAAAATGGAATAGCTTCGGAATTGTAAGTCGCACAGCATTAAAATTTGGTGTGACATCGTCCCATAGAAGTGTCATTCTACTGTTAAATTTTGAAGGGCGTTGGATAAGGGGCGTGGCACATTTTTATGACCCAATATTTCAGCAGAACTCTAAGTCGTACATCAATGAAACTTGGTATGAACCTACCATTTACTCATATCTTTCGGCAGAGGGAATGGGGCGGGTATTTAACAAGGGGGCGTGGCACCGCACATACAACTCAATTATTTTATATGGAATAGCTTTGGAATTGTAAGTCGCACAGCATTGAAATTTGGTATGACATCCTCCCACAGAAGTGTTATTCTACTGTACAATTTTGATGGGCGTTGGACAAGGGGCGTGGCACATTTGTTTGATCCAAACTTTCTGCATAATTTTGGAACTGTTGGTCGCACATCAATGAAACTTAGCACGAATTTTCCATTTAGTCATATCTTTCCATAGAGGGAATGGAGCGGGTATGTAACAAGGGGGCGTGGCACCGCCCATACAATTTAATTCTTTTGAATGGAATAGCTGCGGAATTGTAAGTCGCACAGCATTGAAATTTAATATGACATCGTCCCATAGAAGTATCATTCTACTGTTAAAATTTGATGGGCGCTGGACAAGGGGCGTGGCACATTTTTTATGTCCCAATATTTCAGCAGAACTGTAAGTCGCACATCAATGAAACTTGGTATGAAAATACCATTTAGTCATATCTTTCGATAGAGAGAATGGGGCGGGTATTTAACAAAGGGGCATGGCACCGCCTATACAACTCAAATCTTTTATATGGAATAGCTTCGGAATCGTTAGCCACACAGCATTGGAAGTTTGTGTACCGTCGTCTCATAGATGTGTCATTCTACTGGTGAGATTTGATCGGCGTTGGACAAGGGGCGTGGAACATATTTTTAACTAATATTTACGCAGTACTGCAAATCCACATCAATGAAACTTGGTACGAACTTTCCACTTAGTAGCACAATTCGACTAGAAGAAAGTTTTGAGCATTGGACAAGGGGGCGTGGTAGCGCCTCCATTTTTATATACATAGATTGTTTGTCCTGACTGACTGATTGATTGATTGATTTATCATCGCCTAGCCCAAACCGCTGAAGCTAGAAACATGAAATTTGAACTGTAGGTACATCTTGAAGAATGAACCTCCGCTAAGACGGGATTTTAAGAAATTCGGGGTCTAAAGGGGCAAAACATGTGATAAGGTGTTGTATGAAGAAACGTGATTTAATAGACATATTGATTTCGAACTTCCTGAAAATACCCTAAATCAAAAATAATTCGACACTTATTTTATAATTTTTCGAAAATCAAAATTTCACTGGGCCAACAATAGGTTAAGGTTTGTTTATGAAAATGGGCCTATTGACTTCAAAAATAAAAATTAGACAGGTGTTTCTCATTATTTTCAAAATCGAAATTTAACTGGATTAACGACGGGTTAAAAGTTTGTGTGGATAAATTGTGAAAAAACATGAATTAATGGGCCAATTGACTTCAAACTTGGTGGAAGAACTCTAAGTTAGGGATAATTTTACACGTGTTTTCACTTTCTTCATTTCGGGAATCGGGAAATAATAAAAACGTGCTTTTAATTTGTTTGAAAATCGAAATCTACCGTGGTGAATCAATTGTTTAGAATTTGTTTAGAGTAAATGTGAAAACACATGATTTAATGGGCCTTTTGACTTACAAATTTTTGGAAACACTTGAAATCAAAGATAATTAGACACATGTTTTTTTTTGTTTTTTAATCAAAATCTGACGGGGTCAACAATGGGTTAAGCATTTTATCAGGGGAAAAAGAGAACTTGCGTGCAAAGCCGCAGGGCCCAGCTAGTTTACAATATAACACTCCAGTTTTTACCATTGGCACTTATTTCACTATTGCTGTTGCACCGTTGCTCGTCAAAATCGAAACTCTTCTCATTGCGCTGTCCCCGGCTGCCTTTTATACTTGTTTGCGAAGAACGCAACTCATTTTCAAACATCCCAGTATCGCCTCGAGTTGTCGCCGATTTAATTCCATTGAAATTACCATGCACCCTACAGGGATGTGATGCAACATGCCTTGAGCATTCTTCTCAGCGTCAACACTCATGCGTGTTCTCTACACAAACATCGAATACCAGAGATTGATTCTCCGCTAACTAGCTAACTATGTATCTAGGACTAGTGTTAGACAGAAATGTTCTGGAGAGAGCCAAGAAAGCCGGTATTGCCCCTTATACTTGTAAGAAGATGATAGGCAATGTATGAGGGGCAATATCTCATGTTGTACACAGATTATATACCGCTACTCACCAAAATTTAAAGATCGTAAGTGGGGCACTTATGCATAAGTGGGGCACTGCGGACAATCCCATTAGATATCCATAGATGTGAACTTTCTCGCAATGGAGATTTGGGCGAAATGGGCACTCAACAATTATAATTTCTTCAGCGGCATATCTCAACGTAGATTATATGGCACCCAGGGATACGTAATCTGCGCAGCCTCCGATTGGCTTATGATAAACGGGATATCGACAAGAGATATCCTGATACTATCGGGCAGCCAGTCCGCTCTTAGGGCTCTGTATGCGGCCATAATAACATCAAAGACTATCCTCAGCTGCAGCAATCTTCTCAACAAGACTGCCAAGCAACTTTAATTTCGCCTATGCTGTGTGCAGGGAACTGTAAAGCAGACGAGCCAGCTCGGCAGGGTACAACAGAGCAGTTATGCAGTTATATCAAGCTTCGTACCCTCATTCCGTGACTTTTATTTGTTCGGTCATCACTTTTATTTTTTAAGTCGCAATGTAAAAGTCACTTTCATTAATGCCTGCAAAAGTAATGATTAATCCAGAAAAGTGTCGCTGAATGATTTTTTTTGATGACTTAAAAAATAAATGTCTCGGAATGATTTTTATTGATTACCTAAATAAAAAGTCATTGAATGATTTTAATTGATGACTGTTTTTAAATAAAAGTCACCAATAATTGTTTTCATAGGACAACTAAAATAAAAATCGAAACAACTTTTATTTGTGGACTAATATGAAAGAGTCAAAAATAATTGTTATTAAAGGATTTTTAAAATAAAAAATTTTTGTTTTTTAATTTTTCTATAAAAATTACAAAAAAAATTTCTATTACCAAGTTTAATTCTCGGTGCGAAAAGAAATGCATTGGTATATTTCATTAATTTGTATGACATTTCCTTCATAGTAATTTTTTCAAATAAAGTTTTCATAAAAAACTGTTATTTCCGGTCCCTGGTTTAATTGGCACCCACGCAAGAACGTTAGAGCTTTTTTGGAACGACTTCTGTCGCAGCTGCATGGAAGAGGAAGTGGAGGAAAATACACTTGATATTCTATGTATTTGTCCTGCTTTATCCAGAAGAAGAAAGAACTACTTAGGTAACTTCTTTTTCGACAGTCTAGGGGATATGGTCGATAAGACCATTCCCCCTCTAACGTTGTTGTGCTTTCGGTATTGATGTTGCCCTGGCCCCTTTTTTACTGAAAAATATTCAGATTAAGCTCACATATGCACTGCATACAGTACTTTTCGCTTAAAGCGAACTTCGAGGGACTGGGCAAAATGGTTCGTTTTAACCGAAAGTTCGCTTTAAAATGGGTCGGTAATAAGCGAAAACATAAAGCGCGTACTTTTGAAATTGGTTCGTTTTAGGCGGAAATTCGTTTTAAACTGTATTTGCATACTTTTGCACGTTTTTGCATATTTATTTTTCATTTTTAGAATAATTCATTTTTTTTTAGAATAATAAAAGAAAATGAAGGATCAGTAGCAGGAGCTGGAGTACGAAAACAAAATGCAAGTACTCAGCACCGCTACGGCGCTGCGGAAGCACAAATTAATATTAATTTACATACATACATGTACTGTAGCGTCGTTTTGTTGGTTTAGTGAGCGCGAAAAGTAGGTGTGGCCGATTTTATGTCATTATATGGACATGGTCAACTTTATATAGCCTATGCTTACACCTATGAAACACAGAATCATTTGATATCGATATTGAGTTACAGACATGTAATGTAACTTGGTTTTGTAAGTTTAGTAGACGCCGAAAGCGGGCACAATGACACGCTGAATAGTTGGATACCCATATCGCCTTACACAAGTATACCATAATTGTGTTTTGTTACTAAAGTAGGCGTAAGAGGTGGGCGTGACCAATTTCATATAGCCTATGTACTGTTCCCATACATAAGATATCGTTTGGTACTTATTTCATTTAAATAAGTCGGTACAGCTGTTTTTGCGTGATTGTGGCTTAAAAAACAACAGCACAGATAGTATAGATAGCCAAATTTCGAATCGAAAATATACGTAACAAGTAAATAATAATAATTTTATTTAAATTCAACATGCCTTGCTATACTGTTAACACTAGAATGCCCGACAATCTGACATACCTAAAATGCCCATATGTAGTCATTTTGACTACATTATTGTTTACTGACTTTTTTAATTTTATTGGTTTTTAAGTAGCAAATATGAATAAATGTACACGAGATTAAACTAAAATAAGCATTTAGTTTTTATTTTTTATGGTTTACAAAGTAAATTCATTTAAATAAAATAGCGTACTTTACACATAAATGGGATAAAATGGAATGAAATTTGGATTTTTTGAATGAATTTTATGAGTGAATTTTGAATTGAAAAACTTGGGAATTGTCACAGCCTACTATGATATTATTATTTTTAAATGTTTGCAATTATTTGAAATGTTCATATTTCGCAATTGAAGATGTATATTTGTCTATTAATCAGTAAGATTTGCTGAAAATTTTATATAGGTCGTCAAAATGACTACTTTTGGGCATTTAAGCTAAATTTTGCAAAATTGGGGTAAACAATATTTTTTATTTATTTATTCCATTTAGCTTTAAAAATTAATAAAAGTCACGTAAGATATTTTTTTAAAAAACGATGCAACAAAAGTTATTTACAATAAGGGGGTATTCCGTAGTGACGCGCCTTTTTCAGGTAGATTTTCAAGAATTTTTTTCTCAGAAAATATAAAAGATATTCAATTTTTGTTTTCTGCCATATATTTATACATATTTCATGTACAAAAAATAATTTTTACTGTTCGCATACACAAAAATTACGGCTTCCAGAGCGAGTTGAAATTAAGTCGTTTCCAGCGCAGGGGAAACGGTAGACGTGATTTCAGCTGTCTCGGAAGTCTGAAACAAAAAACAAACAAAACAATTTTTTTTAGAATCTGTGTAACGTCAGCTATCGTGTGAAGTACGGAAAAGTAAAAATATTGAAATTTACAAAAGTTATGCAAATTTAAAAAATATATGTGATTTGAGGGTTTTTTTCAAAGTAAATGTTGGATTAAGAAAAAACTACTTATTGTATAGACACAATATTAGACAGTACGATAGCGACATGTATGTAGAATATTCAGTTAAAATTTGAAGCAAATCGGCTTAGTAGAACTTGAGATATTATGTCTACCAGTTTGAAAAACATGGTTTCGAGAAAAAGAGGATTTAAGTTTTGGGTTAAGATAATTTCGTGACAAACAAACTTACGATCAATCAGCTATGCCTGGGCCATAGAGGAGTCCTTCTTCTTCATGAAAAATATCCAACAGCGACGACCTTTGTTCCCTTTGCTCAATTCGCGACCTTTTTGCTGCATCGCTGACGCGCAATTCTGACCGCTGCACCCGTTCATCGTCTAAGTGTGTGGCGAATTCGGCTGATTCAACACCAATTGTGATGCCCATTGCTTCCATAATTTCCAGCAAAGGCTCGTAGCCGTCATTGAATATTACAACAGCGAGAAATGTTGCAATGTCTACCACTTTTGCCCCCGAATGCTGGTGTTTCGGAGCAAAGAACCAAATGAGCGAATTCAACGACTCGTTGCAATTCTGGGTGTAGGCTCCAAGACATCTGCTTAGTAAATCCTCTGATGATAAGTCTTCATAAATCGGCTTCCAGCTTCCTTGTTTCGTGCTTCCTCATCGTGCACAGCATTTTTCAAAGAGAGATCATACACTGCTTTTGCAGCAGCGTGCATATTATCAAGGCAAGTGTAGTAAACAGTCTTCGAAAGTCCACGGCCAAGCTCCATAAATCCGCAGAATTTGTTTAACCCAGCTAATCCAACGCCCAAGAGACGCAGTACAAAAACTAATCACCGATTAATTTCGTAAGCGTTGCCAATTACAGGACACGAGTTGATCAGATGATCGCCACATTCGCATCGGATTAGAAATTTAAATCCCGCGCCACGTTTACTTGTTCGCGAAAACGTGATGTTCGTTTCACACACTTTGCAAATAACTCGCGAAGAGATTACAGAGAACACAGCAACAAAATGCAAAATACAGTACTGAAAGTCTTCCACAATTGAGTAACTGTTTTTCTGCCCATTTAGAATTTTTTCAGCTGACGTGCTTGTAAACTGTTCCTCACTGTTTTTCGTGTACCGATTGCCGTAAAACTGGCGTTTTTTACTGCGGCTAGGCTTACTGCAAGCAGCTCTTGACCCTTTTCTATCCATTTTATATGGAAAAACTCGAGAGAAGTTGGCGAACGAAAGCGTGTTTTCAGCGTCAAAGTCGACGAGAGACTGAGCTTTCCGCTTTGAAATGCACTGACAACTCGAAAAATTATCTTAAAGTAGTCAAAAATCGCATTATCTCTATAGAGACCCAAAGGCTTAAGCCGCCGCGCCGCAGGGGTCCACCGGGCGCACAGAGATTAACGCGGTCGGCGCGCCGACTTTGACATCCCATAACTTTCGGAATTTTCGAGATATTGGAAAAATACTTTCACAGTTTGAATTGTAAATACGTTGAGATTATGAAAATGTAATAAAAAAAATTTCGAATTTAAGTGACTAGTGATTTAAGACTAGTGTTAAGCAGTTAAAACCAGCGATAAGCGATAGGAAACTGGGAGAGCCACTACATCAGGGGCGTAGCCAGAACTTGGTCATGGGGGGGGGTTTTAAAAAAATGTTTTTGCCAGTTTAGTATTACATGTTTTTTAAAGTAAAGTGCACATTCCAAATAGGGCATTTTGTTGTGGCTTATGTGACTTAATGCATTAAAAACTAAATTTTTTTCCTGATTTTTATTAAAAATTTCATGAAATTTGGTGGACTGAAAGCGAAGTTATTGCATCTGAAGTGGAAGTATGTTTGTGTCATCGGACAAAAATGTGCATCGAACAAAGATCCAATATTAACTTTTCTTTTAAAAATGTTTAAACTTTAACCGAAGCATTTAAATTGATGGACCAAGTTTATGGTGATGATTGTTCATACCGTGGTGGGGTTCATAAGTGGTAAACGCGATTTAAAAACGATTGTTTGGACATAAATGACCAACTGAAATTCGCGATCACCGTAGATCAAAACTGGGCGGTAATTCATAAAAGATAAGCAAAAATCTTCATTGAAATTCTTGAAATTGGATTTAACCTTCGCTTTACTTATACCCACCCGGATGATCTTTTTAATATTCATGTTTAATATCTGCACAAATTTGAAGTTCATTTTCAATAACATGAAAAAATATTTTTTTTTTGGAAACTTTGTTCATGTTTAAACTTGAATTTTGTCATTTTTTATACAAATGTACCTGGGTGATTCCAGGCGCTTTCGCTACCATTTTGATTAAAACTCACGATAAAGAAATTTTCTAATATTTTCCATAGTCTCAAAATAAATTATTAAAGTTAGGCCTTTTTTCGAAATACTGAAGTATGAAAAAAATGTATAAATTATTATATATTTATTGTGAGTTTTACTCAAAATGGCGGCGGAAGTGCCTGGGATCATCTTTAGTAAGGCGAAGGTTAAGCATCTCAATAGCATAAATTTATTGCATTTTAACTGAACATTTGGCTATCGAAGGATGCCATCCCATCTATTGACACTTGTTTTGATGGTTTTTTGCTTTCACAAGATGTGGCACCGTGCGAATTTCACCTTTTCAAAGAATGCATTTGCCGATGAAAAAAAACGTTTTGAGAACGTAGAAACCATCCAAAAGGCTTGTACCGACATCCTGAAGGATATTCCGGTCGACGAACTAAACTACTCTTTAGACATGTTTTTAGAACATGCAAATCGCTGCATTAAGCCTAAACGTGACTATTAAAAAAAAAATTTGTTTCGGTAAAAAAAGGGTTTTGTTAATATTCTTTTAAACATTTAAAGATGAAAAGACCTTTTTGCTAATGTGGGAACGTACATACGATGCATAGTGATTGAAAATGTTGACAAATTATAGGCTATGGGGGGGTTCTGACACCCTAAACCCCCCCTCTTGGCTACGCCCCTGCACTACATGCACAGAATTTCGCTAATATTATTGCAAAAATGCAACCTTGGGGCCAGCAGGCCAATTGGTCGATATGACTTAAATCATTTTCTGGCTTATTAGGTATTCATATCATTATTATTTCTGTTAAATATTGCATACTTTTTTCTGAAAGGGCTTTAACCGTTTTTGCGTCGATACCATCATATCCTGGAGCTTTTGAGTTATTGAGTTTGTTTATTTCTTCTTCAACTTCCAATTGTGAAATATATTTTATTGGAAGGTCCATTTGACATGCCACATCTAAAAATCCCATAACTTCTTCCTCATCTGACAAGCTGTTTAGTGAAAGCGATTTGAAGATCTCTTTCAGGTATTCACCAACTGCTTGAGCTTTGCTTATGTCAGTTTTGCACCATATCCCATCAGTGTTTCTTATAGAAATGTTTCTTTTTGTTAGACGTTTTAAATATTTCGTGGTTTTCCACAAGTTGCGTTCATTGTTTTTATCAACATTAAGATTTTTAAGAAATTCGGAAACTGTCTGGTTTTTATATTTGCTTAATAGTAATTTCAGTTCTTTAGTGGCTTTATTGAACTTCTTTTTATCATTTGGTTGACGTCTATTTTGCCAGACTCTCCGTAGGTTGCGCTTCTTTCTAATCATATCTCTTATTTCAGTGGGTAAGAAGGTTTTGTGTTTAGAATGTGATTCTTGTGTGGAAGCAGCCTGAAACGCTGCTTCGTATATCAGTTGAGTAAAGGACTCGATTGCAGTGTCTAGTTCGAAACCATTTTTATTAGGAGTACTGATATTAATGCGAGCATCCATATACTGATGAAAATAATCAATGTAAGTTTTTGCAGTTATTAACTTTTGCCTTCTTGTGGTCTCAGGTAGTGTATTTATAGTTACAATAATTGGGGAATGATCCGAGCTCAAGTCGAAATTTTCGGAAATGGATAGAATATGTCTCGGAATTCCTTTGTTTACGATAAAGTCCAGAAGGTCAGGAATTTTTCTGGGATCAGAATAGCCATAGCCGATTAACTCCCAGCAGCATTAAGGAGGGTCACCAACAAGTGTCTCCAAATGTTCTGCTATTGCTACTACTTATATTGTTTTTTTTGTTTGATTTTTTGTTTTTGTCTTTTGGTTGTGCTTGAATTATTCCGTTATAAGTTGAGTATTTTATATACAATTGGCACTACGCAACTCAGTTGTTGATCGTTCCGTGGTTCATAGCAGACTATTTTATAAGCTGCATCCAAAAAAAAACTGTCCTGCGTTTAAACTAGAGCATTTAGCACCAAATGCATACCTGATCTGATCGTCAACCCTGTGTTAGAGATTCGCTAAATGAAGAACTGCCAAACAAAAAGGACGGCAATTGACCCTGTCGTATTCAACGCATTTAGCTTTGTGTTCTTTGGTATATTTTTCAATAATATTTACATAATGGAACCAAAAAAGTTTATATGTTGTTTATTTAATGCATAAAATTAATAAGAACATACTTTAAAAAGCAAATAATTGAAAGGAAATTGGCGGCATTTAAGTTTGCACAATCATCCCTAATATCGGGAAAAGAGCGAAAACAGTGAAGAGCTGATGACTGCCAGCACACACAGATTGTGTACGTGAATTGCAAAAACGCACAAAAATCGGCTTACTCTCCCAGTTTCCTATCGCTTTATCGCTGGTTAAAACCATAAATGTGTGATACTGCTCAATTCGCCGTCCCGCGTTCCACTTTAGTTACGACTAAAGTCACGGACTGACCCGCAACTAATCTCACTACCCTGTAGCCTTTCTCTCTACAAAATACACTTCCTGTGAAAGCTTCAGCTGAGCCGGCTCAAACACACAGCAATTAATTTCCGTCTGTAAATACAATATTATTAAATATTTTTTATTTTTCGGATTTGTTCATATTTTAACATTAATAAGCAGTGAAAAATAAAAATCACATTCTATGTGCAAGTTTTCTCTTTTATATTTTTCTTAATGATAATATAGGTATAATGGCCGGATCGAACAGATCTGGAGACTTAGCAGATGCTCAAAAGAGTATACCAATTGGTACGATATGCGCTATTTTAACAACCAGTACCGTGTATTTATCAAGTGTAATGCTCTTTGCTGGAACAGTGGATAATTTGCTTTTAAGAGACAAGTAAGTTATAAATTCCTTATAAGTAATTAATGAATAAAACATTACTACTATTTGACATGTTTTAGATTCGGACAGTCCATAGGTGGAAAATTAGTTGTAGCTAATATGGCTTGGCCAAATCAATGGGTTATACTCGTTGGATCCTTCCTTTCAACACTGGGAGCAGGATTACAAAGTTTAACTGGTGCACCGCGTTTACTACAAGCTATCGCGAGAGATGAAATTATTCCATTTCTCTCCCCATTCGCAGTATCCTCCAAACGAGGTGAACCAACAAGGGCTTTATTATTGACCCTAATAATTTGCCAATGTGGTATACTTTTAGGTACTTATATGTAGAAATTGCATGTTATCCACATATTAACATTTTTTTGCTTTCTTCTAAGGAAATGTTGACTTACTCGCCCCTTTATTATCAATGTTTTTTTTAATGTGTTACGGATTTGTGAACCTTGCGTGTGCTGTGCAAACACTACTAAGGACACCGAATTGGAGGCCTCGTTTTAAGTTCTATCACTGGTCGTTATCATTACTGGGTTTAACACTTTGCATTTCTGTTATGTTCATGACGTCGTGGTATTTCGCTTTAGTTGCTATGGGGATGGCCATAATCATATATAAATATATTGAATATCGAGGGTAAGTGTGATGATACATTTTTTTATTATTATTAATTTTCTGTTACAAAAATTTAAATTTTAAAATTGTGTTTGATACAATTCGATTTAATTTGATAATGTACATGTGCACACATGATTTAGTGTTGTATGGAGATTCTTAATTATGGGTTCTCGATGCTTCAGAACCTCTCATTTTATACGGTTTGGTGAAAAAGTGCATGAGCAAAAGATGGGGGGGACTTGAGTGGGGTTAAATGGCGTCACATTGAGGTCAATGTTCACAAAAAAGTTAGGAAATTAGAAAAATTGCCTCACAGCTGTTCAAAAGTTTCTTTTTTAGGGTGTCTGGATGTATAGCAGTAGGTGGCGGCACCTACATACATACATTGAATTGAGCATGCAACACGAATAAACATATTAAAAGGATTTCTTAAAATAAACACCATACACACATTCCTTAAATTATTTCGGAATTGAATATTGGTCCTTCAAGCCGGACTATTTTTAGTGTGAGGTACGGGAATAAAAATTGAAATAAAACTCAAAGTTAAAGTTCAATTTAAAGTGAACACACTAAACGTGAATTGAAAAAGGTCCTGCCGCGCTTTAAAAAAAACATACAAAGTTGTTAAAGATGCTAAAACAAATAATTGAAAGTGACATTAAAACGTATGACATAATGTGACTTCCAAAACGTTTGCTACCAAACATAACGTGCTACGAGAAACAAAAAGTGCCAAAATCAGTGACGAAAAACGGTACATAAAAACAAATAGCAACGACAGCACAATTAGCTGGACACTTGGACAAACATATACACACAGTGCAACCGCAAACAACAACACACCTGCAGCGCCACAACGAAAGCGGGAAACGATGGAAGGCACAAAACTTCAGCAACACAGAACAACAGCCGGGACAGCAAAGACCAGAACATAACAACAAGCGACACATACAGCAGTGATCCGCACAGCAGTAACAAACCAGTGGCGGTACTTCAACCCCGTCGTGGGAATCAGCGTACCTCAAAATTTGGACGAAAACTGTAAGTTATGAAATCTTTTTTTTAATTGCTTGAAGCACTTCCATTTCCATCGCCCTCTGTTTCGTACAGGGACGATCTCCTGTGCGATTGAGTTGTTCGCACAGGGACGATCGTGTCTCTGGCCGAAGTAGTCAGTCGTGCAGTGAGCGTGAAGCGGGCAAGACGCTGTTTTGGGTGCAAGTTTATATTATAGGTGCAAGATGTGCTTGAAGTGCGGAAAATAAATTGGGCTTTTTGAGCCGATGGCTTTTTCCCAACGTGTGCGTGTTTTATTTAAACCAATTATACATTTCGCAGTTTCCACCGCCAATCGGAGATGGTGGGAACATTTAGGTACGTGTCGAGCCGGATAATAGCGCCCTATGGAGCGCCCCTTTTTATCGATTCCTTTGTGCGCGAAAAATCGAATGAGTAGGCGAAAGAAACGGGACATTTCCAGTGAGCAGCGTGGTCCGTGAAGAGCGAGACAAGCGCAGCGAGGCGCGAGAACAAGGCGCAAGGAACGGAAAAAGGGGAAAAGGAGCGAGTCGCCGATTGCTGTGCAATTCGTTTCTATTCATTCGATCAGTGAATGTAGAGGGAAAGCATCGTTCGGGAGTGAGAAATTGTGTCGTAAAGTCGGTGAATTAAAAAAAAAGAAAAGAAGAGGAAGAAGAAGCAGCAGCAATCGGTGAGCTACAGTCCACTAGGAGCTTGGTGCGGGTAGTCTGATTTAGAGAGCAAATGTGTTATTATTGTGGTGTACGAAAAATCGTTTGATCCTCAGTTGAGTGCTTGTTTGGTGCATGCGTTTTGGTTCGAGTAAGCATATTGTCATTATTGTTGTGCACGGAAATTTCGTTTGTGTGCCAGTCGCTTGCTTGCTTGGCGCATGCGTTTGGTGCGAGCAGGCTTATTGTTGTTGTTGTACACGAAAGTTTCGTTTGTGTGCCAGGCGGGTGCTTGCTTGGCGCATCCGTTTTGGTGCCAGTGAGCTTATTGTTGTTGTTGTGCATGGAGAGTTCGTTTATTGTGTGCTAGTTAATGTTTGTTTGGTGCATGCGTTTGGTCGGGGCAAGTGGCCACATAGTGGTTGTTGTGGTGCAAGGAAAAATTTGGAAACATGTGCCTGCAGGGCGTATGGTTTCGGTGGTGCGAGTGTGTGCGCAAGGGACGCGCGTAACTGCAGTCCCGTTATTGCTGAGCTGGTGGTGCGAGTGTGTGCGCAAGGACGCGCGTAACTGCGGTCCCGTTATTGCTGAGCTGGTGGTGCTAGTGTGTGCGCAAGGGACGCGCGTAACTGCAGTCCCGTTATTGCTGATCTGGTGGTGCGAGTGTGTGCGCAAGGGACGTACGTAACTGCGGCCCCGTTTTTGCTGAGCTGGTGGTGCGATGGTGCCGTTATTCTTGGAATCAAAGTGTGCTAGATTGATATGCATATCTGAGCTAGAGCTGCAAGAATAAGAAAATGAAAAGAGAGCTAGAGCAGCAAGAATAAGAAAATGAAAAGAGAGCTAGAATAGCGAGAATTAGAAAATGAAAAGAGAGCTAGAATAGCAAGAATAAGAAAATGAAAAGAGAGCTAGAAAAGAGCGAGCAAGAACGCTTGCAAGCAGTGGGCTAGTCAGAGTGCTAGGAATTCCAAGAATGAATTCGGAACAGAAAACTGTACTTAGCGACAGGGTGAAGCCTGTTGGTATGACAGTGTGCGTTGCGTGCAAGAAATGACGTTGCAGGGGCAAGAACAGTTAATAATTTTGGACTTTGCTCCAATCCTTGGTGCTTGTTTTCTATTTCATTGCAGTGAAATGGCAGCACGCAATAAATTGGAGGCGTTGGCGGCGACAATCAGGCGCACACTGTGCTTCATAAAGGGGCCAGAGTTTGAGGACGTCACGCTGGAGCAAGCGAAGGTACGCCGTACCAACCTAGAAGTAGTTTGGGCGAAATATAACGACGCCTACGAGAAGGTGGTAGGGGCGACGGCCATGGAGCTGATGGGGCACCAACCAAATGGCCAGTGTTTCGCGACCGGTTCAAGGCTGCGGTGCATGAAAATGCGGGCGTGGACCCGGCGTACAAATTCTTGTATTTAGCGAGCTCGCTGGTGGGGCATGCTAAGCTCACGTTTGGGCAATGGCAATTTTCTGCGGAGAACTACATGCAGGCATGGGAGCGTCTGAACCAAATGCACGATCAGAGCTACCTGATCGGGCGCGAGCATTTGCGCAGTTTTATAAGGCTCCCAGAGCTGAGGGGTCAGCCGAAGACCAACGATTTGCGGCGCATGTCAAATGTAACGCATGAGGTGCGACGGCAGCTGCAGGCGCAGGGGCTACCGGTGGAGCACTGGGACTTCTTCATGGTGCACATGCTACACGAGCGGCTAGATAGCGAGACAGCCAGGCAATGGGAGCTAGCCCGGGAGAGTGGCACCCCGACAGTGGATCAAATGCTGTCTTTTATTGACAGGCAGGCGATCGCGCTGGCCAATACAGCGGATAATCGCAGACGCATGGAGTCGGTGGTCATGGTGCCAGAGAGAGCTAGACAGCCAAAGGCTACAGGTGCTGGTGCTAGAATGGTGCAACGGAGGGCTTCGATATCGCGAGTGTCAGATCCGCGGACAATGACTTGTGAGGTGTGCGGAGGCAATCACATGTTGTATCATTGTCCGGAGTTTATGGCTTTGTCATTAAAGGCGCGCAAAGACTATATTACCAGGCGCAATTTGTGCCCGAATTGTTTTAAGAAGGGTCACGGAGCGGACAATTGTTATCAGGGCGATTGTTGGAAGTGCCCAGGTAGGCCAAAGCACAACAGCGCGCTGTGTCCAAACCGCGAGCCACCGAAGCAGGCAAACAGCGTGCAAGCCAGGATTGAGGGCAAGAATCTGCCAAAGCAGAAACGCAAAGTAGACCGACGCCAGAAGGGGGCCAGAATGATCGACGGGAAGCGAGGGCAAGGGGTGCCAGTAGATTTAAGCGAGCCAGACGAAAAACGATCGAAACTCGAGCAAGAAATAAATGTTAAATGGTTTGAACAATATTCAGCTGGTGCTGCGATGGATGCAGGTATGGGCCGGTGCGTGCATTGCTGGATACGCGAGCACAGGTCAATTTGATGCCGTTCGCATTGAAGCGAAAATATCTCGTTTCCACGCAACCTATAGCGCAGAAGATGGTGGGCATTAGGGTGGGTCGATTCCGGACTTTTTTCGATTCGAGATTTCTAATAGTGCGGAAAAGTTGCCTTAGTACTTCCTAATTCCAATGCAATTTTTTGTTTTGAGATCGGACTGCATCTTCAACCCCAACTCCGGCCTTGAAATTTCGGAAATTTGCCTAAAATCGTGAAATTGCCTACCTAGCGCCTGAAATTCGCCTCTCATGGCAAAATGTATAAAAGAAAAGTTGTTTGTCGCATCATTAGCTACCGAAATGGTATTATGATCATGGCTGTAGGACGAACCGTTCCCGAGATACGAGCGAAAAGGCGGCGCGCCGCAGCGCAAGGTGAAAATTGTTGCAGCTCTCAGCTAACCTGTGTTGGTTACCCAGAACCCACCACGTGGAGGTGGCTGCACTTCGGGTTCCTCCCAAGCCCAACCCAACCAACCAACCATATGTCAGGCTTGTTTTAGTCTGAATCTGTATCAAATTTATTGATAAAATCAGATTTTGTACTAAACTTTGGCAGTTGTTGCCTAGATTTCAGTGTAGAGCGTATAAAACGATCACGAGACTGGGGCCAATAACTTTAGAAGATGCCTCTGTCACCAGTTTGACGGTTCTCTCGACTGCCACGGTGTGAGAGGGGAATTCACTAAATTTCCATATCTCTGCAGTGTCTCCCGACAACCCTTTTATGAGCTCTTCGTTAGAAACTGAACGAAGAACTGGTGGAACAGTCAAGGTAATAGTCTTCCAGTTAATCATATCGTAATAATTATTAGCTTTGAAATTCAGCTTTGGCACTTTATTACATCTAACCCATCCATTTACAGTGTCAGTCTCTGCTTCTCTGGCTGCTAGAAGACGGTCAAGGGCCAACTTTCTGACTGTGGTGAGCATTTGTAGAACTCTGGTGTGTGACACTATCGGAATAGATGACTTTTTGAAAATATTTTCAACCATTTTTGCAACTATTTCTGAAACCTCTTTACTCCTAGGTTCATAGTTGTCACCTCGGAGTCGCCCTATACGAAATCTTTCAAACTGATAATACAAAAGAACATCCTGGTAACTGGGTAGCTGGGACTCAGTGAGATCGTACGGATATATGCCAAACACAGGACATTTCTGTCTAAATTTAAATTTAGATACAGACATGTTGAGTTTTGTGTTCTGTTCAGAGAATGTAAGTGATAGCACTCGGCGAAATCAACGACAAGAGTGAAGGAACTCGATGAAAGAATCTTTGTGTGGGGACCTGTCCGAACGTGTCGTATGGCGCAGGGGAATACACGACGGAGCAAGCTGGTGGCGCCCGGCGCGCAGCGGGAGTCTAGTCTAGTGTCTGGCGGGGAGGGGAGAGAGATGGGGGAAGAGCGAGACGGGACGGGGGGAGCGGCCCGGCCGGTCCGACCCGACGCGTGAAGCACAGAACACATCCCCGCAGCGCCGGCGTCATTGTGGGCGCATTCAGGGAGAAGTGTGGCCGCAAGCCGATTTTTACCTTGCGCTGCGGGGCGCCGCCTTTTCGCTCGTATCTCGGGAACGGTTCGTCCTACGGCCATGATCATAATACCATTTCGGTAGCTAATGATGCGACAAACAACTTTTCTTTTATACATTTTGCCATGAGAGGCGTATTTCAGGCGCTAGGTAGGCAATTTCACGATTTTAGGCAAATTTCCGAAATTTCAAGGCCGGAGTTGGGGTTGAAGATGCAGTCCGATCTCAAAACAAAAAATTGCATTGGAATCACGAAGTACTAAGGCAACTTTTCCGCACTATTAGAAATCTCGAATCGAAAAAAGTCCGGAATCGACCCACCCTAGTGGGCATTGATGGTGAGCCAATGCAAGTGGGCAAGAAGGCTAACATAAAAATAAAGCCATGGTTTGCAGCGGCATGTGAGCTAGAGGCAGAGCTGTGGGTTCTGCCAAAAGAGAGCCAGTGGGGGCCAGTATTACCATCCGGTAGAATACGGATGATGGCGCAAGCTGGTTGGCCAGATCCGCTTGCAGATCCGGATTACTGGCAACCGAAAAGTGTGCATGTCTTACTAGGCACGAGCTTCGTGGCAAGGATTGTCATCAGTATTATGCCGAATAAATTGAACAACATGACGTTAATGGAAACGGTGCTACGTATGGTCGTTTTTGGAGAGCATGCGCAGAAAGTCAACGAGCAAACAGGTGAGCTAGTGTCTATGATTGAGTGCGAGAATAATGAGAAGCTTGACAAGTTGTTCAAGAAGTTTTGGGATTTTGATCAAATCAAATAGCATGTAATGAGAACGCCAGAGGAGGAGCTAGTTGAAAACAATTTTATTAATACATATCGCAGAGCCAGCGACGGCAGATTTGTTGTTACCATACCATTGAAAACAGTTAATGACATTGGGAGCTCAAGAGAGATTGCGTTGCGTCGCTTCTTGTATTTGGAGAAGCGATTGGGAAGGGAGACAGAAATCAGAAGGTCCTACATTGAATTTATGAGAGAATATGAGGGGCTTGGGCACATGGAGCTAGTTAGTGAGCGTGCTAGACCAGGTGCATTAGTTTACTATATGGGGCATTTCACGTCAAAATTACATAAATTAATTTGTAAAAAAAACTAAAAAGTATTGTTTCTGATAGTAAAAAAGGTGTTGTTTTTTTGTTTTTGTCGAATTCTAAATTTTAATTTTTTTTACGTATAGTAAACCGGAAGTGAAAATTTCACATCGATGTTTGAGTAACTTCGACATTTTTTTTTTTAAATATTTTAACGTAAATTAAAGCTTCAAATGTACTCATTCTCCACAAAAAAAATTAAAACGTGATCTCCAACCGTTTAAGACTTAGAGCACATTTTAGTGTAAAAATCCATTATTTTCAGCTATGTGTATGTACTGTATGTGCTCTAAGTCTTAAACGGTTGGAGATCACGTTTTAATTTTTTTTGTGGAGAATGAGTACATTTAAAGCTTTAATTTACGTTAAAATAAAAAAAAAGGTGTCGAAGTTACTCAAATATCGATTTCAAATTTTCACTTCCGGTTTACTATACGTAAAAAAAATTAAAATTTAGAATTCGACAAAAATAAAAAAACAACAACTTTTTTCCTATAAGAAACAATACTTTTTAGTTTTTTTTACAAATTAATTGATACAGATAATAAGCATCCAAAAATTCATTACTTTCTGTTTAGTCAATTTTTAGAAACTCATAACTCAGCAAAAAAACATCATACGAAAAAAAAATTGGGTGTACACATCCACGTCTACTAGAAGTATAACTGACCAGAATATAAACAAAATTCATTTTTTTGGGATGTCCGCTTGACGTGAAATGCCCCATATACCACATCATTGTGTTACCAAGAAGTTTCGCATGGTATTCGATGCTAGTTGTCGTACTAATAAAGGCGTATCGTTAAATGAGGTGCAGTTGCTAGGCGGAAAGTTGCAAAGGGAGTTGCATGAAATAATTATGCGTTTTAGAAGGCATAAAGTCGCTTTCTCTTCGGATATCAAAATGATGTTCTGGCAGGTGCGGATTGCTAGACATCAATGGGATTTGCAAAGAATATTTTGGCGCGAGAATAGGCAAACCCCATTGAGAGAATACTGGCTGACTGTGGTCACCTATGGCATGACGTCATCAGCACATAATTCAGTGCGAGCAGTTATACAGTGTGCAAGAGATGCAGAGGAGAAATATCCTGAAGCTGCGAATGCAATCATAAATGACATGTACATGGATGACTGCGTATCTGGTGCTAGCAGCGAGCAAGATGCCATTACATTGGCAAAACAAATGGCGCTGATTTTGATTGGGGCAGGGTTTGAGCTTCGTAAATGGAAGTCGAACAGTAGGTCGTTCATTAAGGAAATGCATTCAAATGAAGAGGAAGAGATGGTGCAGTTCGGTGAAGAAGCTAAGGTGCTTGGGCTAGTATGGTTAGTGGCGCAAGACAAGTACACATTCATTGTGAAAACACCAGTTATAAGGGAGCCAGTTACAAAGCGTCTGATTGCAAGTCGGGTGCTGCAGCTGTTTGACCCAAATGGATATATTTCCCCAGTAACAGTCGTGGGCAAGATTATTATACAGGACTTATGGCGCTTGAAAGTGGTATGGGACTAAAAATTGCCAAAGGAGCTAGAAGATAAATTTAGAGATTATTGGGACCAGATTAAGGAGCTAGAAAACTTTAAGATCCCAAGATGGATTGGTGCAAGAAATAATGCAAGGTTAGAGGTGCATGGGGTTGCTGACGCCTCTGAGAAGGCATATGGTGCTGTTATCTATGTGAGGATAGAACGTGAAAATGGGGCAATAGCATGTAATTTGCTAGTATCCAAGACAAAAGTGGCGCCAGTTAACAAATTGACGATACCGAGGCTAGAATTGTCAGCGTGCGAGTTGTTAGCTAGATTGGTAAAGAGTGCTAGACAGTCAATGGAATGGAGCGATGTTAGCTGTACATTGTGGACAGATTCGTTTGTGGTGTTGTATTGGCTAGGCAAGCAGCCAAGAGATTTGAAGACCATTGTTGGTAATCGTGTTGCAGCGATACAACAGAGCGTTGGGGCAAGTAGATGGAAGCATGTGAGCACAGCAGAGAACCCAGCAGATTTGGCGAGTAGGGGTTTGAAAGCAAGTGAACTGTTGGATAACAAATTGTGGCTGCAAGGTCCGGCCTGGTTATCTAAACCAAAGGAGCAGTTGCCAGCTGATAAGTTTGAGCAAGCAAAGGAGCAGTGGCCAGCTGACAAGTTTGAGCAAGTGAAGGAGCAATATTCGATAGAGGCGGAGCAAGAAATCAAAGTAAATGTAGTAAAAGTGTGCGAGGGGCCATTGAGTATTTTTGTGCCAAAAATGGGGGGAGGCGGTGTGGTCATCCCACTCACACAGTATGAGGGCAAGTTGGAGAAAATATTAAATATTTTGGTATATTGCAAGCGTTTTATAGATGCCTTAAGGCTGAGATATTTGAAAAGAGAGAGAGCTAGAAGATCGCGAGTAGGTCGTAGGCCAAGGAGCAAGAATGCGGGAATACCACTTCCAAGTAATGAGGAAAGATCGTGTGCGATGGAATATTTGATAAAAGAATCACAGGAGCAAGACTTTTATAAAGAGCTAGCTATGATAAGGAAAGAAAATCGGTTGCCAGAGCGAAGTAAGCTAGAGCCCTTACGTCCGATCTTGGACAAAAATGGATTGATAAGAGTCGGGGGCAGGTTAATAAATGCAGAAAAAGAATATGAAATGAGGCATCAGATTATCATTGCGAAGGGTTCAAGGTTAGCATATTTGATAATTGACTATGCGCATAGACAAACCAAACATGGAGCAGTGCAAGTTAAGACCCAGTATATTCGGCAGAAGTATTGGATTCCTCGTATAAGGGATGAGCTCAGAAGATTCTTGCACAAATGTGTGGTGTGCGTGCGGTACAACTACAAGCTGGAGCAACAGTTGATGGCGAATTTACCAGCCGATCGAGTGCAAGTGGGCAAGCCTTTTTTACATTCTGGTTTAGACTATGCGGGGCCATTCAATGTCCATTTGAGGGTGCGAGATGATTACGTAGCGAAAAGCAAATGCTGGATCGCGATATTTGTGTGCCTGAAGACCCGAGCTATTCATATTGATATGGTGCTAGATCTAACTACTCAGTCATTCATTGCGTGCTATGAGAGATTTATCGGAAGACGTGGAAGATGTGAGCGCATGTACAGTGACAACGCGACGACGTTTGTTGGTGCAGATAGGATGATCAAGAGAGCAATTGACTATTGGAGGGAGCAAGAGGTGCTAGAGCATTTGAGTATGAAAGGCACAGAATGGCACTTTATGATTCCAGCTGCTCCACATCAAGGTGGAATTTACGAAGCAGCTGTGAAGTCCATGAAGTATCATTTGACGAGAGTCGTGGGCCAGAGAACGCTGGCACATTACCAGCTTGCGACGTTATTGGTGCAAGTAGAAGCGATTCTGAATTCGCGGCCGTTGTATCCGATATCAGACGATCCGACGGATGTGCAAGCATTGACACCGGGGCATTTTCTTGCTGGAGAGCCGCTGATATTGCCACCTCCCTGTGCATTGGATGAACAACCAAACACGGAGGGCATTAAGCTTTGGAAAGAGCGCCAGACTATGTTAAAGCATTTTTGGGCTAGATGGCAAGTTGATTATTTGAATAGTTTGCAGGAGCGCAAGAAATGGCGCAGAGAGAGAATTTGAGAGTGGGCCAGCTAGTTCTCATTAAGGCAGAGAACTTTCCGCCAGCGCAGTGGGCGCTAGGCAGAGTGTGCAAGTTGATTCTGAGCAAGGACAATCTTGTACGATCCGTGGAGATTGAGACCCAAACAAGCAGATTGGCCAGACCCGTGCAGAAAGTATGCATATTGCCGGTGGAGCCTGCCAATGTGGAGCCGGAGTGACTAGAGTGCTAAGATTAGAATTAAGTTGATTGTTAATTGTATTGTTATTGATTGTTGGTGCAAGCGGATTGTATTTAATGAAAACCGTTGGTTTTCGCTGGCACTGTTTCGTACAGGGACGATCTCCTGTGCGATTGAGTTGTTCGCACAGGGACGATCGTCTCAGGCCGAAGTAGTCAGTCGCGCAGTGAGCGTGAAGCGGGCAAGACGCTGTTTTGGGTGCAAGTTTATATTATAGGTGCAAGATGTGCGAGTGCTTGAAGTGCGGAAAATAAATTGGGTTTTTTGAGCCGATGGCTTTTTCCCAACGAGTGCGTGTTTTATTTAAACCAATTATAGATTTCGCAGTTTCCACCGCCAATCGGAGATGGTGGGAACACCCTCCTCATTTGTCGATTCCAGTATTTTCTTTTGTTTAATATTCCTCCCACGAGTTCTATCGCCTTCTGTATGTGGATAGTGTTGCTGTAAAGTAATTTCTAGGCATTGCTGGTACAGTGGGGCAAATTGCGTTCGTCATCAAGCAAAATCAGTTGGAATAATAATAATTGTTTCTCTATTCGAAATCAACTGATCCCCCTTTCTATTTGTGCAACCACTTATATTTCTTACACAGATATTTTTGATTAAAATTAAAAATTACACCGTACAACAGCATTTCTGCAACAGAGTAACGACCGTATATTTCTGAAAGAGGACGTCGTACAGATCATTTTTGCCGAACAAAGTAATAGTCCAGTACGTCTGAGTTTTTTGTAATTTGCACATAAAGGTTAAAGGCGCCCCTACAGACCTTTACACGGAAAGTATGAAAACTTGAAGAGCTAGAGCTTCGGTGTCTAGGATAAAGTTGTTTGCATTAAAAATTTGAATATTTTTTGTATGCACATGAACCCCTCTCCTCCTTTCCTTACCCCTTTTTCTGTTTTTCGGAAAATTTTTTCATAAAAAGTTAGTATTGAGTAAAATATTGCAAAAAATACTCTACTGTCTTTTTGGAAAATATTCCTCACTAAACATTAAGAGGGTTTTAAAACAACAAAACTTTAATTTTTTCCATTGAAAAATAGTTCAGGTGGTCTCCAAACAAGAAGTCCCCTCTTAATAAAATAAACAATTTTTATGATTTCAAAAAAGTCTTTTATAAATTCGTATTGCTTTTCATCATATCAATGTGAAAATGTCTCTTAAGGCTCTCTTATATCAAGAGACAGAGTATAGCTATAAGAGACAGACAAAAAGTTACATCGAGTTGACCACCACCTTTTGCATTAGTCGTCATAACTTCAACCTGCTCAATATGACATTTCCTCACGGGCGTCTGCTAACAGCTCATCGAAAGTGTTGATTTTGTGTCGCCAAATCCTATCACGTATACGTGAATGCAGCATGCCAAGCAACATGTCGATCTGCATCGCTTCAGTTGGCATGCTGTCGAACTGTGCGAACAAAACGCGTTTCTTGCGAATAAACGTGTTGGTAGGTTCATTCCACTGTTGCTTTACTTCCCATATATCCGCATAAATTCTCCACGATGGCTTCAATGGACAAAAGGACTCACGCAGCATTCTTACGATGTCCTCGAAAGTTCTAGCATTTGCTTTTACACCACAGCACCATTCTGCAGCGGCAGCCTCAAAGAGCATGGGCATGCTTTCACGGCGTCAGCGTCGCTGATTCGTTCCATCATTTTGAAAGTGCTTACAGCCGAGATAAACTCTTCCACTCTTGACGGGTTGCGGGCGCTATTGTACCGAGTAGATCACGTACTGAATGAGCCGGATTTCACATTGCACGTCGTCACTGCTTCAAGAAGCTGCCATCTTTGTTGTTCAGCGCTGACTTCGGTGAAGAGGAATTTCGCAAATATTGGCCACTATCTTGGCCGCCACTTGTTGGAAGTTGATTTCTTTTGTTTTATTTAATTTGTTTTTGTTTAAAATTTGGCAATTCGCGTATGCCTGTATAAAATATACGAACATTCAAATGAATGATCATTGGGTGAATCAGAAAATCGGCGGCTGCTGTGGAAGTGCCCAGCCATGGCTGATCAACTATCACACCAGCCATCGCTGTTCAACTACCACAACAGCAGCCAGCACCACGAAAAACAAAACGGACGGACCATCGTCCATCTCGAAATGCTTGTTCCTTACCTTCCTGCTTCACCACTGATCGTCAAAAAAGGAAGATTTGCGCGTGCAGCGTTCTTTTATACTACAACGAGAAGAACTTGGTCCTTCCACCGGAGACAAGGCCTCCCTCTTCGCCGTCGACCTCCAACTACCGCATCGAACACATTTTTCGCTGGAGCTTCATATTCCACACGGCAGACATGGCCAAGCCTGCGTAGCCGCTGGATGTTAATTCGCTGTGATACGTCCATGTCTTTATACAGCTCGTTATTGGTTCGTATACCATAGTCATCGCCAATACGAACACGGCCGAAGATTTTGCGAAGTACCTTCCTCTCGAACACTCCAAGGGCCGCTGTGTCGGCGCCATAGAGGAGCACGGGCACAATAAGCGTCCTGTAGAGTGCAAGTTTTGATGGTCGAGAGAGGTCTCAGCACAGTTGCCTACCTGGACCGTAGTAGCATCTATTGGCAAGAGTAATCCTTCGCTTTATCTCCAGGCTGGCATCATTGCCGCTGTTAATGGCGGTGCCAAGGTAGACGAATTCCTTGACAACTTCAAAAATATACCTGTCAGCCTCGACGTAAGACCCCAGCCGCTGCGAGTCCCTGCGTGTAGACAGCATATACTTCGTCTTGCTCTCAATTACCACCAGACCCATTTTGGCAGAATCTCTTTCGATTGCCGCAGCGGTGACATTTCGCTTGTTACGCACTTTTGTTAAAAATTGTGCCATTACGATGTGCACCGGCCTTGCGCAGACAACTCTCCATGGTGAAGTTGAAGAGGTCACACGACAAAGGATCGCCCTGTCTGAACTCTCGAACGGTATCAAATGGGTCGGAGAGGTCACTTCCAACCTTGACGGAGCTGCGTGTATTGCTCAACGTCGCTCTGCAAAGTCTCACGAGCTATGCGGGGATACCAAATTCAGACAATGCGGCATATAGGCGATCCCTTATCGGGCTATCGAATGCTGCCTTGTAATCGATAAAGAGATGGTGTGTATCGATTTGACTCTCATGGGTCTTCTCCAGGATTTGACGTAAAGTTAATATCTGGTCAATGGTGGACTTACCAGGTCTAAAGCCGCACTGATAAGGTCCAATCAGCGCCTTGAAGAGTGGCTTCAATCTTTCACATAATACGCTTGTCAGGACATTATACGCGATGGGAAGTAGGCTGATTCCTCTGTAGTTGGCGCATATCGTTGGATCGCCTTTCTTCAACACAGAGCAAAGGGTACTGAGGTTCCAAACCCTGGGCATACATTCCTCCAGCCATATTTTGGAGATGAGCTGATGCATGCACCTAATCAGCTCACCGCCGCCGGCCTTGAACAATTCAGCTGGTAGCCCATCAGACCCTGCAGCTTTATTGTTCTTGAGTCGCTGGCTAGCGACCCGGACCTCGTCATAGCTGGGCGGTGGCACATCCACACCGTCGTCGTCGATTGGTGCCGTCTGGACATCTTCACCACTGGCGGTATTGTTCCCTTCGTCGCCTGCGAGCAGCTTGGTGAAGTGCTCCTTCCACAACCTCAGTACACCCTGCGCATCCGTAACCAGATCTCCGTTTTCGTCTCTGCAAGAAGATGTCCCAGGCTTAAATTCTTCCGTGAGTCGATTAACTTTTTTGGAAGAATTTTCGGACCTCATTCCTGCTCCTGCACTCCTCGATTTCCTCACGCTCGCGCATTTCTTGCTCCCGTTTCTTGCGTGAAAAAACGCACCTCTCTTTCTTCTTCTCCTCCCGGTTTTCCCCCGTACGGCTCGCGTAGCAGCCGATTGCAGGGTCTTCTTGTAGGCAGCATTCTTCGCTACAGTGGCTGCGCGACGCTCTTCGTCGTACCATTGGTTTCTTGGTGGTGGGCGTTGGAAACCAAGGGCATGTTCGGCGCGCATAGAGTGGACTATGTGAGCTCATAATTCGCCGATGTCATCAGGTGGAGAGGGGGAGCGACCAAGCCGGTTGGAGAGTTGAGCGGAGTAGGCTTCAGCTATCCCTTGTGATTACAGCTTACTGATGTCCAGCTTTCTTTGCAAACTAGGCTGCGCGGTCTTCGCTGCGCAAAGACGCATACGATCTTAACAGCGTCTTTAAGTCAAGGTTTCTGATCTCGCCCAGCCCAGGGAAATCCGGGGCTCCCAGATATGCTAGCCGAGATCTAGCCATAGCAGGACAGTGGCACAGAATGTGTTCCATGGTTTCCATGACACCAGGCATTTCCTGCACCCGCATTGGTATTAATATCAAATGATTCCGTGTTTCATTGATGTTAACATAGGATATATAAGATTGACCACGCCCACCTGATACGCCTTCTCGCCACGCTATAATAATTCAGTTATAGTATTTGTTTGAAAGACGATATGGATATCAAACAATTCAGCGTTTCCTTACGGCAAGCATGGCTTTATGGGATTGGCCACGCCCCTATGTAAGCCCCCACTCTTATAAAATGACCAATGGTTTAGAACGTTTATCTATATACATACATATACTATATGTATATAAAAATGAATCGTGGTTCGTTCGGCTGCTTAAAACTTGAAAACGACTGGACCAACTTGAATACTTCCTTCGGCGGGTTTGTTTGAAATTGTTACGTGAAGGTTTAGGAAAAAATAAAAGTCGGGAAAACGGGGCGTGGCACCACGAGAATACATTTTTAGACAATAACTTTGGAACCATAAGTCACACATAAATTAAATTTGGTACGAACTTACTATTTAGTCATGTCCTTCGATAGAGGGAATGGGGTGGGTTTTGAACAAGGGGGTGTGGCACCGCCCATACAACTCAAATCTTTTAAATGGAATAGCTTCGGAATTGTAAGTCGCACAGCATTGAAATTTGGTGTGACATCGTCCCATAGAAGTGTCATTCTACTGTTAAAATTTGATGGGCGTTGGATAAGGGGCGTGGCACATTTTTTATGACCCAATATTTCAGCAGAACTGTAAGTCGTACATCAATGAAACTTGGTATGAACCTACCATTTAGTCATACCTTTCGGCAGAGGGAATGAGGCGGCTATTTAACAAGAGGGCGTGGCTCCGCCCATACAACTCAAATCTTTTATATGGAATAGCTTTGGAATTGTAAGTCGCACAGCATTGAAATTTGGTATTACATCCCCCCACAGAAGTGTCATTCTACTGTTAAAATTTGATGGGCGTTGGACAAGGGGCGTGGCACATTTTTTGGATCAAAACACATCGCACATCAATGAAACTTAGCACGAACCTACCATTTAGTCATATCTATCGACAGAGGGAATGGAGCGGGTATTTAACAAGGGGGCATGGCACCGCCCATACAACTCAAATCTTTTATATGGAATAGCTTCGGAATCGTTAGCCGCACAGCATTGAAAGTTGGTGTACCGTCGTCTCATAGATGTGTCATTCTACTGGTAAAATTTGATCGGCGTTGGAGAAGGGGTGTGGCACATTTTGTATAACCCAACATTTACGCAGTAAACACACACACATCAATGAAACTTGGTACGAACTTTGCACTTCGTAGCACAATTCGACTAGAAGAAAGTTGTGAGCATTGGACAAGGGGGCGTGGTACCGCCTGCTTTTTTATATACATAAATTGTTTGTCCTGACTGACTGACTGATTGATTGATTGACTCATCATCATGAACTATGGGCACTTCTTGAAGAATGAACCTCCGCTAAGACGGGATTTTTTGAAATTCGGGGTCTAAAGGGGGCAAAACATGTATTAAGTTTTTGTATGAAGAAACGTGATTTAATAGACATATTGATTTCGAACTTCCTGCAAATAATGTAGATTGAAAATAATTCGACCCGTATTTTATAATTTTTTGAGAATCAAAATTTAACTGGACCAACAATGGGTTAAGATTTGTTTACGGAAAGACTCGAAAAAAACATGAACCGATGACTTCAAAAATTGTTAAAATACTTGAAATAAAAAAAATTGGAAACGCGTTTCTAATTATTTTCACAATCGAAATCTAGCAAACTAAGGGTTAAGAATTTGTTTAGAGTAAATGTGAAAACTCATGATCTAAAGAGCCTTTTGACTTCAAAATTTTTGGAAACACTTGACATCAAAGATAATAGACATATGTTTATTTTTAAATTAAAATCTGACGGGGTCAACAATGGGTTCAGAATTTATATCGGGGGAAACAAGAGAGCTTGCATGCGAAGCCGCGGGGCCCAGCTAGTTACTCATAAAAATTCCGAATATGGCAAATAATTGATTAGCTATTGTGCACAGTTTTGTCAGCGCTGATGTAGTATAAATAATTCTTACTTAAAAACTCATTTTTAAGTCCCTGCACCCTTATTTACTACTTAAAAGCTCCTGTGATATTCATTCATTCATTAGAATTTAACAACAAAAATTATTTCCCTATGATAATTTTATCACCCCCTTTAGCGTTTGATTCTCGAAAAAGGCTTCACTTGTGCTGTAAAGTATTAATGCTGATTAAAAAAATAGAAAAAGAAAGAAAAACAGAAGAAAAGTAATGTAATAATACTTACTTACTTACTTAACTGGCCATAACAACCCGTTATCGGGTTACGGCCTGCCGCAAAACTTCTCTCCAGGCGCCTCTGCTTTGCGCGCGCCTTCTCCAGTTGGTCATACCAAGTAATGACAGGGCCTCTTCAACTTGGTCCTTCCACCGGAGACACGGCCTCCCTCTTCGCCGTCGACCTCCAACCATCGCATTGAACAGCTTTTTCGCCGGAGCTTCGTCGTCCATACGGCAGACATGACTGAGCCAGCGCAGCCGCTGGATGTTAATTCGCTGTGCTACGTCCATGTCCTTATACAGCTTATACAGCTCATACAGCTCGTTATTGGTTCGTATACTATAGTCGTCGACAATACGAACAGGGCCGAAGATTTTACGAAGTACCTTCCTCTCGAACACTCCAAGGGCCGCTATGTCGTTTCGTGTCATTGTCCATGCTTCAGCGCCATAGAGGAGCACGGGCAAGATAAGCGTCCTATAGAGTGCAAGTTTTGTCGGTCGAGAGAGGTCTACACTTCTCAATTGCCTACCGAGACCGTAGTAGCACCTGTTGGTAAGAGTAATCCTTCGCTTTATCTCCAGGCTGACATCATTGCTGTTGTTAACGGCGGTGCCAAGGTAGACGAATTCCTTGACAACTTCAAAAGTACATCTGTCGGCCTGGACGTGAGACCCTAGCCGCTGCGAGTCCCTGCGTGTAGACAGCATATACTTCGTCTTGCCCTCATTTACCACCAGACCCATTTTGGCAGATTCTCTTTCGATAGCCGCAAAGGCAGCGGCTGACATCTCGCTTGTTACGCCCGATGACATCAATGTCATCAGCGTAGGCAAGGAGCTGGACACTTTTGTTGAAAATTGTGTCATTACGATGTACACCGGCCTTGCGCAGAACACTCTCCATGGTGAAGTTGAAGAGGTCGCAGGACAAAGGATCGCCTTATCTGAATCCCCGAACGTTATCGAATGAGTCAGAGAGGTCACTTCCAACCTTGACAGAGCTGCGCGTATTGCTCAACGTCGCTCTGCAAAGTCTCACGAGCTTTGCAGGGATACCAAGTTCAGACAATGCGGCATACACTCTTCACCGTACCATTGATTTTTTGGTTGTGGGCGTCGAAAACCAAGGACATTTTCTGCGGCGGCGCGCATAGAGTGGGATAAGTGAGCCCATAATCCGCCGATGTCATCAGGTGGAGAGGGGTAGGGACCGAGCTGGTTGGAGAGTTGAGCGGAGTAGGCTTCGGCTACCCCTTGTGATCGCAGCTTACTGATGTCCAGCTTTCTTTGCAAACTAGGCTGCGCGGTCTTCGTTGCGCAAAGACGCATACGTACCTTGGCTGCAACAAGGAAGTGGTCCTAGTCCTCGGAACGTGCACACATCTAGAATGCTAGAAACATGCCTTCCATCAATCACAATGTGATCAATCTGGTTGCGGGTGGATTGATCGGGGGATAACCAGGTGGCCTTGTGGATATCGAGGTGCTGGAATCTGGTGCTACTAACTACCATGTTTCGTGCCGCGGCGAAATCGATCAGCCTCAGACCGTTGTTCGAAGTGGTCGGAGGCTGAACTGCCCGACTGTGGGACCAAATATACCTTCTCGCCCGACCTTTGCATTGAAGTCCCCGAGGACGATTTTTACGTCATGGGCTGGGCACCCTTCGTAGACGTCCTTGAGCTTCGCATAGAAGGCATCCTTGGTCGCATCGTCCTTCTCTTTGATTTTACGTGGCGGGCACCAAACCCTGCGCACAACCCAAATTTCAAGTCCTGGGGATTGGACACGCTGCACACTTTAGTTCACTATTCAGCGGGTGCCAAATAGCTATCCAGAAGGGCCGCACGGAGGCTGTGTATTAGCTTGGATTGGACAGGGACAAGGATCGTTCTGACGTTCGCCAGGTTGAACGCAATCAGAGACTTTACCTTGTATGTCCGCTCCCTTCCTCCCCTGTAATAATAAGTAACGTGGAAAAAATTAATATTATTACGGATGGTTATTACCATGGAAAAGTGGAAAGGGTTAAATTATATGCAATTTTTTTGCCAAAAGAAATAATATTACGTAATATATGGGGCATTCCATGCGAAGCGGACAGGTAAAAAAACTCGATGTTTCCGATTTCAATAATATTTGAGTATGTTCTAACTATACGTATTATTGATACGTATACCAAATATTTTTGTGATATAATGACTAGTTAAAGAGTTATGGGACTTTGAAGTTTTCGACAGCCGGTTGGCATGCAGTACTTCAAAGCCGATTATGGAGTCATAAAATTATATATTAAAATAATTAAACCACTGGATTTCTTACTTCATTTACTGAGCTGTTTAATTGTCTTTTTTGAAAAGAAAAAAAAAATTTTTTTCGTAAAAAAAAACCAATTAATTTTTTTTCCTTGATTTTCACTAAGTTCGACCATTTGGTTTTTTTTTTTTTTTTTATATAAATTGCTAATATTGTATAGAACATTGGTGCCAACTTTTATAATGGGCGTGGAAGTGGATTAGGAGCCAGACTGAAAATACTGCCAACCAATAAAAACCAATTAATTTTTTTTCCTTGATTTTCACTAAGTTAGACCCTTTCGTTTTTTTTTATTTTTTTTATATAAATTGCTAATATTGTATAGAACATTGGTGCCAACTTTTATAATGGGCGTGGAAGTGGATTAGGAGCTAGACTGAAAATACTGCCGAAGGGTGGCGCCCATCGCCGCGCCTGATGCCCGCCGCTTGTGCGCGTTTAGTGAAACTGTCAATCAAATAAAATCACTTTGACATTTTTAATACCTATTAAGTACCAAAATACGCCACCCTTCGGCAGTATTTTCAGTCTAGCTCCTAATCCACTTCCACGCCCATTATAAAAGTTGGCACCAATGTTCTATACAATATTAGCAATTTATATAAAAAAAAATAAAAAAAAACGAAATGGTCGAACTTAGTGAAAATCAAGGAAAAAAAATTAATTGGTTTTTTTTTTACGAAAAAAATTTTTTTTTTCTTTTCAAAAAAGACAATTAAAAAGCTCAGTAAATGAAGTAAGAAATCCAGTGGTTTAATTATTTTAATATATAATTTTATGACTCCATAATCGGCTTTGAAGTACTGCATGCCAACCGGCTGTCGAAAACTTCAAAGTCCCATAACTCTTTAACTAGTCATTATATCACAAAAATATTTGGTATACGTATCAATAATACGTATAGTTAGAACATACTCAAATATTTTTGAAATCGGAAACATCGAGTTTTTTTACCTGTCCGCTTCGCATGGAATGCCCCATATTATACATAATAATATTTTAATAAATAATAATATCGGCTGTTTGCTCAAAGCGCCAAAGTGGAAAATAAAAAGGGAAGGTAAAGAATCGCCTTGCTCTTATCTCAGAGCGTGAAACTGCGATCCCAGCTTTTGCAGCTATTGTACTAATGGTTTGGGCATTGTTAAGCAGTTTCAGCACAAGTAATTGCAGTTTTTTTCAATTGCATTTTGCTTTTCCACCAACAGCGCAACCCTGAATATTGATTTTTGTCGTCTTTCCATTTGAGCAAATTAAAACTCACATGCCAGTTGGCAAACAATCAGCTGGTTACTAAGTGCACAAGTTTGACGTCTGTCAGGGTAAAATTCTAATTGGCATTTGTGAGCTCTTCATGCACATTAACGCTGCTCTCTGTCTAGGCTATTAGCGAAGGTCATGTGAAAGCATTTTCTAATATCAAGGGAAACTTTATTCGCTTTACTCCAGTCAACAAGGTTATTCAAATCCGATTGGAGCAGAGCGGCATCAGACGGGAATTTGACACTACGAAAAAGCTTTTAATCGAGGCTACGTCATTAGAAAACAAAACGAACAACAGTTGGCCTAAGATACTACCTTGAGGTTTACCCGAGGTAGCAATAAAGGGCCGCTATTTAGAGTCTTCGATCACAACATAGCAAAGTCTATCTAAAAGATAAGACTACAATCAAGCAAGAAAAGTGGAGTGAAACCCGAGGTACTGCAATTTAGCTGAAAGAATTTTATGACTGACTGAGTCAAAGGCCTAAGAGAAGTCAGTATAGAAGTTAACAAACCTTCGTCTTCAATTGTTTCCTGGTGCTATGCACCAATTAAAATACTGGAGTTTCTTTGGATTATTTGAGATGCCATGCACCAGTTTTATTTTCTAACTCTTTTAAGGTACTGTGCACCGTTCGAAAGCCTGCTTAAAACTAAAGTTCCTAAATTCTAGGCGGCTACAGCGCAGCTAAGCCGCACTGCTGAAGGCTGGCCGTAGCTACTGTTGTTGCTATTGCTGCTCCCGCGCTGCGTTGTTGTCGTCACTGATCGCGTTGTCTGGTTTCATCGGGGAGCTGGAGTTTGCTTTGGCTGCTGGGCTCTGTGTCAGCAAATTGTGGATCTTTGGCATTCGCACAGGATTTGTTGCTGACGTTTGCAACTTCGCGCTGGTGCCAACTAGACGTTAGTAGCTCTATGCTGCTGCTAACTGTGCAGGTGTCGATTATTGACGTCGGCGACTTTGTACAGTTGTTGACTGCGCTAGTGCTTACTTCTGTCGGCGTGGGCGGATGCTCAGCATTCCATTCGATGTTGGTGGCCCGGCGCTGTTGTTGACTGCGCTGGCGTTAATTGCTGACGTCGGCGACTTTGCGCAGTTGTTGACTGCGCTGGTGTTAACTACTCCCCACGTTAAAACCGGGCGTCCTCGGCCGCTTCATGGCCTTGCGCCGAGCTCTGTCGTATCGTGCTCAGGACGATACGTTTTTTCCGCTGCTTTAGGCAATGGAGAACCAGCCAAGTTGCCGCTACGCCTATTGTTAATGTGCGAAATAAACATACCCACATTGTCGATTTGGATTTAATTTCCCGATTTATGGTTGCGATATGTGCCCGATTTCGTATGTTTACTTCGTGGAGATATGATAGGGAAAGTGTTGCCATGTGTTCCGCGCACTGGATATCCTGGGCCATTGGTACTTCCGGAATTAGGCGACTTTTACGCCGCTGGTTTATACAAGTTGTTCCATTCACCGTTAACCTCTCTTCGAACGTTATTAAGAATGTGCCAGTTATGATGATAGGCCGTTTGGCTTCCTGACGAATTTCCACCGTACAGTCGTTAATGATGACTATACCCTCATCAACCACCTGGATCTGAGGTATGTCATGCGCGGATGTGGTTTGGCATGTAGCAGTGTAGTTGTTCAGCAGTTGCTGCAAACACGAGCTGTTCGAGCGATCCATTTCCCTGCAGATCGTAGATGCCGTTGCTAAACCGCAGTCCTTCATCAGCTTGTAGACTTAATTACATTTCGCGACTACATTAGTTTCTAGTAATATTACTTTATTATTATGAACTACCGGGTTTACATTTTTGTTACATACAAATTCAATTCTGGGGTACTTAATAAGAAATAATAATATATTATTTCATTGTTTTGCAATATTTTAAATATAGAATTTTTAATAATATCACTTACACTTATATCAAACGCTTTTTCGTTCTTTATAGTGTTCTCGATCTCAATGCTCTCAATGAATTGAGTAAGGCCGGATTTATAACATTTAACTTTCCCAGCATTATTGAAATGGCAATGTTGTCTAGCTCAGTGATTAGAGCTTAATTTCTACAGTTTATTAATTCGAATAAATTAATTTTTTCTAGTTCTGAGTGCTTACTGTATGAGAGCAGTTGATTTACTGTGTCTGTCATTTTGCTTATTTGGATTTGTATGTCCGAATTTATTTGTATTTGTCGATCGTTCACTTCTATCAGGGCCTCCTCTTTCCTGCATACCTCCTGAAAGTCGACAAAGTCAGGGGTGCCCGCCACGTATTTAACGGCAGTACCAATAAAAATGAGGCTGCGGGCATGGCGATGATGCACCCTTAGCGCTTCCAGACGTCGCGTTATCTGCTCGCAATCGGCCAGCAGGAGTTCCGTAAATGCGACCGAGGGACCGAATCTATGTATCGTTGTGTTTCTCCTAATATAGTTTCGAAGATAGTAAGGTTTGTTTATTTGTGATAAAACTGTATTCCGAATAAATTGCAACCAAGCCGTCGGTGATAGGTATGTAATTTGATTTCGAGTATTCCAATAGTTCCGCAGTGAGAAGCGGTGGCAGGAGCAATCTGAAGAGAGACATTATCTAAGGTTTGTCGCATGAACGCATGTTTTTCCGATTAGTAAGTACAGTAGTTCCCAAGTCTTTAGTTACAGATTCTGGTAAATTTGTTAGTTGGAAATGGTTCATTAGAAGCGATTTAATGGTTTAAGAATTGAAAGATTTCTCATTATCAAAGATAATTTGGCGACGCATGTCAGAAAATATTTTTTGTCAGTTGAATAGATATCCAAGTGGAGAATTTCGCCAGGATGTTGCGGTATGGGAGTTTCCCCTGTCCCGGATTGGGGGGATGGCGCTGATATTTCACCTCGTTGCAGATTTTGCAATTCGAGAAGATTTCTTTTAACTTCTTGCGGATTCCTGGAAAGTAGTACTGTTCGAGAACTTGTGACGTATTTTCCCGCGCGGACCGATGTGCGCGGTTGTGTTCCGTAACCAGGATTTCCGATTGGTCGTCCTGATTAGTCACGTCGTGAGGGACTCCTCACTATGTTGAGTCATATTGTCTGCGTCCTCCATCGCGTTTATATGTTGCCTTGAAAGGGCATCTGCGACTAAATTTTCTTTCCTGACTTGTAAAAATTTTTGGGGGAAAATTCTTCTATGAAGGCTTTCCATCTCTTAATTTTAGCATTCGGATTTTTATCCGATATGACGAATGTGAGCGGCTGGTGATCGGTAAAAATGTGAAGTTATTTTGCGCCATAGAGGTAGTTGCGCAGCATTTGGAGAGCCCACACAATTGCCAAGAGTTCCCGCTCATTGGTTGCGTAGTTCTCCTCAGTGCTACCACAGAACAAACAATATACAGAATGCGCATCTGAAGTAAAGAAAATTTTCTTTGCGGGTTCCAGCAGTAGGACCCGTTTGTGGATGCGGGGGGAAGCAGTAAAGGGGACGAGAACGCACAGAGCGCGAGAGCGTAGAATGAGAAGCTGTGAGAGCGCAAAATCAAATGTTCGGAGAGCAAACAGATAAAAGTATTGATCGCATGCCGGTGAACAAAACAGTAACGCACCATATATGTGGTTGTTGTTGTTGGCCAACAAAGCGACGTGCCGCATGCATGGTGATGGAGGAAACGCGTACAGGGGAAAGGCGACAGCCTGTGGTTGTTGTTGTCGCTGGCTAACAACTGAAGTTAGAATAAATTTTTGCTTTGGCTGATTTCTGTAAGGAGCTCAGCGACTTACAATACTACGATAAAAAAACCGCCAATTTTGGGAATAAGTCAGGGAATAAGTTTGGTCAAAATAACCAGAGTTTATTACGATTTTAGGATTTTAAGTTTTCGGGGTTTAGTTACATTTTTCTTTTCTGAGGCCCATGAACAATGCTTCCTGAGAAGAACTAAGATCATAAAATCCAAAATTGTGTTTTTATGATCAGGACATGTGGAAAACCATTGTGGTGTAGCATTTTGACATTTAACTTTTATTAAATTTTTATGCCTACAATTTGTGGCTGTTTTTCAAAAATGCTGCGGAGAATTGAAATAAGTACTTTGCTTATCTCTAATAGAATTTGCGATGGACTAATAAGAATGCCAAAATCTTTGAGAGAATTAAAGTTTTTGTGAAATATGAAAAGTTCACTAGGAACTGTTAGTACCTCATCTTCTTTTCTCAATTCACCTGCACATGTTTCACAGTTTATTTTGGGAAGTATTTTGTAAACAACATAACCCGAAAAGGATCTTAAAGACGCTAAATCAATGGTAAATTCAGAACAGTTCTGAAAATTATCATTTAATATGAAATCGGCAAGGATGGCTGTATTATTATCCACTTCGAAATCATCGGTTTGACTAGTTTCTTCGTTATGTTCAGGAGCTGAGTCGAGATTTAATACGATTTTAGAAAGCGTTTCAAGCGTAGTATCATTTAATTCTTCACAATTGCTGTGGGAACTCAATTGCACAATTTTGGCGGCCATTAAGCGTGCTAATATATTATTAATATCAGCCACTGATGGATTTATATTATTACCACCTTTTTGTCGTAGTATAAAAAAACATATTTTCAAGCTTGTCGTGAAAAAAAAAATTTCGGGTTTTTTCTCAAAAAGCTCGTCTACTAATAGCAAAACAGCTTTTAGAGTAAGTTTCATCCCATCTAGAAAAAAATATTTTTTTTTTGTCAACAAATGAGATTTCATCCAGGTACTTAAGGAAGAATTTTATATACTCATGTGATAAGCTGTTGAGTTGAATCGCAGATCTGTAAACATTTTTGGAATTATCGATCCACTGTTGAGGCAATCAAATATTTTGTCAATATTTTCTATAAAGCTGGCCGTAGATAAAGCCAATTCTTTAGAGCAACTTTTGAAACCTATAGTTTCAGCAGTTGTCCTAATAGCAGCTTGAACAGTCCTGCTGAAAATTTGGGTTGCCAGTTTTACTTTCATTTTCTCGAAAGAATTTGGAAAAATGTGTTGGCTGGTTAGTTTAGGACACATTTTTTTTATTGATTTAAATTCCATTTCAAATAGTTCCTGAACTACCCTAAGACCAGCAATTCCATTTGTTGTAGCTAAGTCGCATTTGAGCCAGCCATTTCTCAATGATTTAACAAGGTGCGGGAAATCATATATGCAGAACACTTTTCCATCATTAAAAGGCCTTTCCAAAGTTACACCCATATCCGAAAAGCACTTCCTATTGGAAGACCCTTGGTCACAAGTTATAACTTTTACTGTGATGCCACAACTATTAAGAATTTTAAAATTTTCCAGAATTATATTTTTTAACATATTTGCAGAAAGTCCGTTTTTGGAAACAAAGTAATTTAGTACCAATGACCAGTTAAAAAACATTGATTTGACCATAAAAACACATCATTGTTTTCCTATTTGGCTTGTCCTTTCAACCCCATTTTCTTCATACCCATCAACCAAATCTAATTTAGGATTATATCGTAATTCCTTTCTAATTGCGATTTCATCCATTAATAGAATCATGTTGTTTTTTTCACTCTGGGTCAAATCCAAGCACCGTTTTCTTATAACCTCAAAAGCAGAGTTCTTAAAACCTGGCTGCAGGAACTTAACAGGGCGCATCGATTAACAGTCGAGATATGTGGCAAATTTAGATTTCGTTTATTTCTTAAAAATTTATATGTCGACTGCGAGACATAATAAATATTTTGAGCCAAATCTTTTACATCTTCCGTATATTCTTTAGGACGGGAACTAAGAAGAAGCTTACAAAATACCTTTGATTCTTTGCTCACGTTATTATAAGAGTCGATACGTTGGAGCACATCTGACTTTTTTGGTAATAACTTCTGGTTTTAAATGTTTCTGTATTTTGCCAAAATGTTGTAATACTTCTTCCTGTAAAAATTTAGCATATGATTTGCAATTATTACAATACCCATCTACGGACTCACTTTTTCGTCTCTTTTTAGTTGAACAATGGGCTCTGAAAACTCATAAGTTTCTTCAACATTTTCCAAATTAAATACAGGAACTGCTCCAGATTTTAAATATTTGTTCCCAATATCAGAACTTGAGAAGTGATTAACGCATATAAATAATGGTTTGGTGTATTCTTTAGTTTTAATGCTACATTTTTCACGCCAAATTTGACCCATAGCTGAGTCATAGGGCGGAAATTTAAACATTTTAAGTTTTTCAACATCCCGTCTAGATTTTCGGCAACATGTTATGCAGCATTGAAGCCCTGACTTTATTAAATTTTTACCCACCCAGGGTAGTAAATTTTTACTCGGAGCCGGATCCATTTTTCGTATACTAGTAAACTCAATTAATATGCTAAATCAAAGGTAATATAATGACCAGAAAGGATCAACTACGTCAAAATATCTGTAAACATTTTTAATTTGGATCAACCACGTCAAAAAAATAGCAAAAAATTCGAAATTGGAATCAACCACGTCAAAATTTAGACAAATAATTATACTTAGAACTAGCCTCGTAAATATATCTGTAAAAATTTTAAATTTGGATCAACCACGTCGAAAACAATTGCAAAAAATTCAAAATTGGAATCAACCACGTCAAAATTTAGACAAATAATTATACTTGGAACTAGCCTTGTAAATATATTTGTAAAAATTTTTATTTTGGGCAACCACGTCTAAATATTTGCAAAATTTAATATCAATTAATCTAAGCGCAGCATGAACAAAAAAACGACCATTCAGCTCGAAGATTCGATTGATAATGACAATAAACAAATCCGCCGGCACGTGCTCGCTCTGCGTTTGCTTTTTTACAAACAAGAACAAGAAGCGGACAGGCAAAATTTGCATAGGAAAAAGTAACTGGCGATCGCTTTGCCAAAACAACCACCATTTCAAAGTGCCCGAGTAAAGCCAAGCTGGCTTGCTGCGCAAAACAACAACATTGTGTGTTGTTGTCGAAATGAGAATAAACCATCGAATGAATGCGAGAATGCAAGAGAGGATCGCAAAGCAGCTCTCCGCTCGCTTGCGCTTACCCTCTCGGTTCCAAATACATTTTCCTCATCTTTGCTGCTTCCCGCCCGCGTCTGAAATTAAATCGCAAAATTATTTCAGATGCGCCTTCTGTTTATTCTGTGGTGCTACTTAAGGTTCTGGATATCATCATTAGTGGTCTACCACTTTGTGACAAGACTGCACCATGGGCATGCGAGGACGCGTCTGTGGTGAGGTCGAATGGTTTTTCAAAATCTGGACTTCCTCGGAAACAAGAATTTTCTTTATTCTTGTAAAAGCTGCAACTGCATCATCATCCAATTTAATTGTGACTTTTTTTGATTGGCTAGCAGCACTAAGCAAATAAACACATAGAGGTGTCAACTCGCACAAATTTGTGTACCAGCGCTGTAGGTCCCATACGCACTTCGGCTATTCGAACATATTCGCGATGACTTCGGCAAACTTCTTAATTCGAAGTCAGCTTTCATAATTTGCTTTATGTCACTGGTCGGCAAAGCTTACTCATATGAGCAGTACGCTCAGCACACGCATTCTTACGCTCTTACAATCAGTCGTTGTTCAGACCAAGGTATGTTAAGGGGGTATTACGATTTTTTTGGGCGATTTTCAATGAATTTTCAACTTTTTTTTTTGAGAAACTGAAAAACTTTTTTTATTCAAATCTTTTTACACATCGTAGTATCAAACTTCAAGAGTACAAAAAAATTTTTTTTTTGACATTTTCATTTAAAGTGTAATTTATAGAGGGCGCTGAAGTGGACATCCCAGTCGGCAAATCAGTTGCGGTTCCAGCTAGATCAGCAATTCTGCATATCTGAAATCAAAAAATCAAAGTGTTTTTGAAAGATAAGTACAATATCTAGTGCCTGACGAGAGGAAATTTTTCTAACTTTAAATGTAACAAAATGGCAGCACTTTAAAAAAAACATACGAAAAATGGTCGTTTTTTTGGGACGAAAAGTCGTGTAGAAAAAAAAATACGAAGTAAAAAAAAAAAAGCTCTCGTCAGGCACTAGATATTGTATTTAAAAATAAGTAGAAAAAAAAATTAGGCCGATTGCACTTTACAGTTTTTCTCCCGAGCTGGAACCGATTTCAAAAACATGATTTCGAGAAAAACGCGTTTAAATGAGCGCGCGCCCTGCGTTCGCTTCTTTTTCACGCATACATATAACAATATATATATCAATAACTTTTTTTCTAATGTACGGATCGATCTGATATTCGGGGGACGAATTCTAGACGCATATACGAATAGAATGAAACAATAACAAAAAAATCGAAAAAAAAAATTTCAAAAATCGTAATACCCCCTTAACAAGGTACGCCAGGCTCAGAGAGCCGTCAAAATAAGGGGCCAAATCAGAGTTGCTTTTTGTTAGGAATGAATTGTTGGTTGCATCTTTTAGTATTTGTTCCTCAAACTGTAAAAACTGCGTTTGTGTAGGGCAAATGTTATGATTAAAAGAAAATTCTTGTTTTTAGCAACATATAGTTTTAATAGAATGCCACAAAGATATTTTGGTATTAATTGTTATCGTGTTGCTGAATGTCTTATACATTTTTGCCCATTCAAAAATAAAAATGTAATGTAAATTTCTATGGAAGAGTTTTTGATCAGTTTTTATTTACGTAAAATCTTTTTCTCAATTGTTTTTGTTTTAAATTTTTGTTTAAGTTCCTTATTCTAAAATACATGCTGCATTAAAAAAAATGCAGCATGTTGTTTTACTTCTTCAGCAAGCTGAACAAAATTAGAAAAAGAACATACAATTTCGCACAAATTGCTAACACATAAATTTTCCAATTTCAATTTATTTCATTCTTTCATTTGTATTCATTCCACAATATATTTTATTGCGTATCAGGCGGGTGTCATGGGCTATATTTCGCGTACATGTTTTTTACAATGTTACCCAAATCTGTACACAAAAGTATAGTTGTACAAACAATATTAACACTAATAGTAGGTTCTTTATTCTACAAAAAGAGCAACCGTTCACAAATAATAGGGTGAAGGGAAGCATTTAAGCTGCCGCTCCCAGCCTGGCGTCAGCGATTAAGCGATGTGAAACTGGGAGAGTTATGGGCCAGTTACTTATGACATAACTTAGTTTTACTTGTCAGCTAGCACGACCTGGCATACCCGAAAGCTGTACAACTGGTTACCCGAGACATAGAACATAAACTTAGAACTTAACCGTAAACTTAGAAATCTGTTTCGTTTTGGTTTCTAAGTTTATGTTTACGGAAAACGCAAAAAATGTTGCCACTCTCTTCGGAATGAATTGAAAAGTAAACAAATTAAAATAATTTGTAAAATATACAAAATGGATTGCAATTTTTATTAGTTTCGTAAATATATTAATAATTTTAGTCGTTGGATGCTCAAACATTTAATAATAGCAAGTAAAAAAATGTCGCGAAAAGTTTGAATTTGATTGTTCACGAGATGGAGAAATCGAAGTGGCAATATTGTTTGTTTTATTTTCCTTTTGTCAAAAAGGAAAATCAGCTGATTTTTAAGTTTATGTTTACGGAAATAAAGTTTTGAGTAATCGCTCAAATTTTCTAAGTTTATGTTTATGGTTAAGTTTATGTTCTGTGTCATGAGTAACTGGCCCATAAGCCGATTTTTGTGCGTTTTTTGCAATTCACGTACACAGTCTGTGTGTGCTGGCAGTGATCAGCTCTTTACTGTTTCCGCTCTTATCCCGATATTAGGGATTATTGTGCAAACTAAAATTCCGCCAGTTTCCTTTCAATTATTTGCTTTTTTCTGCATCAAATACACAACATATCAACTTTTTGGTTTCATTACGTAGATATCATATTATTGAAAAATATACCAAAGAACACAAAGCTTAATGCGTTGAATACGACAGGGTCAATTGCCGCCCTTTTTATTTCGCAGTTCTTCATTTAGCGAATCTCTAACGATCAGAACAGGTATGCTTTTGGTGATAAATGCTCTAGTTCAAACGCAGGACTGTTTTTTTTATGCAGCTTATAAAACCTTAATTTAGATCAATAAAAGGAATACCAAACGGTTCTTTTGGCACTTTTGGGCAATAATATATTTTTATAGTTAGTTCTATACAAACGTCTTACGAAATTGCACCAAAAAAAATACAAATAAAAAGAAATATTTCTTTGGTCACAAAAAGTGACTCACACCAGCAACACTGGAAATTGAAATGAACTAGAACAGCAACCCCGTTATAGAAATTTATATGGAGGAAAAAGTACGTTCCTGATCAAGCTTGGGGCCTACTAGTAGGCCCCAAGGTTGCAATTTTGCAATAATATTAGTGAAATTCTGTGCATGTATTTCTACCGGCTCTCCCACTTTCACATCGCTTAATCGCTGCTGGCGTACCTTGTTAATATACCTTGGTTCAGACAGCAACGAAGCAACACGTGTAGTGGTTGCGTTAATTTTTGTCTTGTGTACGCTGCAAGAAATGTTATGTATGAAAAAAATAGATGCTTTTGTTGTTGTAGTTTTTGTGTGTATGCTTTTTTGTGTTGGCGATTGCTTTCTTATTCGCTTTTCGGTTTAATTTTATACAGTGTAGAAAAATTACTCTGCGCTCACTAACACCATCTCATTGTCAATTTTGCCGACCCCTGCTTTATGTTGATGTGATCAGTCGCACATCAACTGTGAGCTGCGATGCTGTGATTCGCTACATTCGTGACTTCACACACGATGAAATAATCAACCACCAAAAAAGCCAACAAAAGCAACAACACAATTTCACTTGTTCACGCTTATTTTTTGTGTGTATGTATACTTATTTTCGTTGACGATCGCTTTCGGTTCAACAAATTAGCTGAGAACAGCTCATTATCAATCTAATCGTTGTGCTGTCTGGTTGCGTGTCAGCCAGTGATAACGTGATACGAAACTGGGAGGGGAAGCGATTTTTTTTTACCATTTTTTGCATTTCACATACACAATCTGTGTGAATAGGTCTGTTTGGGAACTTTTCCAGTACAATAAAATCCCGTAAAAAATATTCATGCAAAAGGCAAATGGTTCGTTGCGCTCAATCTGCGATTTTTCCTTTTCAGCTGCAGCAGGAAAAGCTTAGCAAGACGGTTGTGGGTCAGCAGACTTGCGAACGCACAATTTCTTTGCTGTTTCCATTTGCCTACAAATTCGTACAAATTATTCGTTCCCAAACAGACCTATTGGCTATTAAGGTTCAACAGTGCACAAAGCGCAAAGTTGCACTTTAGAGGTAGATTGTCTTTCGTATTATTTTAGAAAAAGGCGTATTAATACGATGAATGTTATTATTTTCAGAATTGTCAATCATTTCAATAGAAAATGCATACAGTTTCTCGATGCATGTTATTATTTTCATAATTGTCAATTATTTCAATAAAAAATGCATACATCTTATAAACTTTGTTACGTTATTATTTTCATAATAGTCAATTATTTCAATAAAAAATGCATACATCTTATAAACTTTGTTATGTTTTTATGTTATGTTATTATGTGCACCCAATGCTGCACAATTGGCAGCTATGCTGGGTCAACCCGTGTTGCTGCAGAAAGCAACTCCTTGTAAGCTAGACTGAAGCGAACTGATGAAATCGAGGAGTTGGCACCGAAATCAAAGTGCTTGTAGAAGAATTCAGCGGATAATTTTAGCATATTTTAATTCCATTACAATTGACTGTTCTGTATATTATTCGTGTTGAAATTCTTTTTGGCACACGTAGCACTTGAAAAATACAACAAATAACCTTCGAGTGCTATAACTTCTTATACAGAAGTTTTTTGTTAACAATGCTAAAACCCCCGCGTTATGAATAAAAATGCCTTTGTCGATTTCTTCTGGCTCTGGCATATATTTTGTTATTGATCTTACTTCCAAACATCGCCAGGTTCGTTTTATATTTTTCGTTACTCTTCATTACGCTTTTGGATAAATACAAAAGTTGGTTGGATATGGGGACCTGCAGATTGCTCTCCAGTGCTAATGCTAAACAGAACAGCACCAATCGGCAGCGAATTAGCAAATGAAGTATCTTTTTATAATCAATTTTTAACGATTCGAACTGGGAAGCCCTTCCAGATGCGCCACTGTGAGATGTCTACAATAGAATATAAACAGTATTTTGTATTCATCCCAACCATTTTGCAAACCACTCCACTCAGAAGCACATTGCAGCTTCATCTTCACCTGTGAATTAATCTTTAGTTTTCATGCATGCATGCCATTGCATATCTGCATAGCGAACTCACAACGCGTCGGTATGGTGAGGAAGCTCATGCGCAACCCCGCATCTTTAAGACACTCCAGCAGCGAACGCAAATGAGCTAACTCGGTAACCAGCATCAGGGAGTCCGTTGCTAACATTACGCCGTACAGCCGAACAATATTCTCGTGCTCGATGGAATGCATAATGGCTGCCTCCTTTAAAAACTCCATTGGATTTGACTGCATTCGCTCACGGCAGAGGCACTTAATGGCCACCTGAATCTGCGGAAAAGAATAAAAAAAAAACCGGTTTAACAACAGTGACTAGGTACAGTGGTGACACACACTCGTTCTCTGCTCCGAAGCAGCATGCGGAGATGTGATACACACACACATCAGAGACTAAGCCTAGGCGTATACGGAGACGCAGGCCGCGCAACACAGCACAAGGCAGCACAGCGAAAATTAAACTTTGTGAGGCAGAAAATATGTGAACTGCGTATACGAATCTCGTAAAACCAGCACACGTGTTCCGTATTCATTCCATAAACCCAGCAATACGAGTTATTTGTCTGAATTAGACTTTAAAATAGAACCTATACAATATAATATGGGTGTAATATCGGCTGTTCACGCACTTTTTCAATTAGTTCTTAAATTTTTGCAAGCTAACGTGTCGGCTGCGCGTAGGAAACTGTATTTCAACTACAACGCGACGCAGTTGTGCGCAGGCACGTCTCTCCGCCGCACGCGGCTATGTCGCTGTATACGCCGTTATACGAGTATACGCAGTATATCATACGGTACTGCGTTATTTACAAAAAACTAAACTGCGTTGAGTTGTGCTGCGTGTGCGGCCTGCGTCTCCGTATACGCCTAGGCTTAAAGTCGAAAAACTTTGCCGAAGTCTCCTTTAAGGCCGTGACAAACATGGTGCTGCCCTTGTTCAGTTGCATATCATTGATGTCGGCTGTGTGGTCGTTTACCGAATTGATCTCTCTGTCGCCCTTGCGTATGTCCCTGATCGAAATTTGTTCATTATCATGACCTACAAAAATAAACTTTAGTACATATTTTTCACAGCCGCCGTGGCTCAGTTGGTTAGTGCGTTGGACCGTGAGTTGAAGGCAGCAACCTCAGGTTCAAATACTGCCCGTAATAACACCTAAAAAAATAACGGGAAAACTCGTTTTCTCTTTCGGTGGCTGTCCTCTCAGCTGGAAATGGCAAACCTCTGAGAGTAAAAATTGCTTATGAAAAAGCTCCCAACCTGCCGTTCGGAACCGGCATAAAACTGTAGGTCCCTTCCACCCGCGTACAAATTCACACGCACAACACGGGTGGTTGCGGGAAGCTAGGCCTTAGTCTCGCGTAAGCGGGCTGTCGTGCCAGTCAATTATTATTATTATTACATATTTTTCACTATATTCAACAATTTATACACACCAGTGATGATGGTCTCATCTAGTGGACCCCACAGCATTGACGTGATCGTGCGCACATCAATCACAAACAGTTCCGAACTCTGACCCATAGCCTTGTCCGTCGAAAAAGCTGCCTGATTGCCAGAGTAACTGAAATTGCAGGTGCGCACCGACGACTTGACCGGTATGGACGTGATTACAGTACCTAACTCTACATTCCAAATTTTGGTGGTCATATCACTAGCGCCGAATATCAGCCTCGACGTAGTCCAGTCGACGTCCAAACACCAGACGGCACCCTGGTGACGGTCATAGGTGCCCAGCCGGAGCCCAGTAAAAATTTCGTGCTTCCAAGCACTTTCGGACACAATTTCGCTCGCGTGGCATTGCTGGATGCACTTGCTTGATGTGTTATTATGATTTTTATCTGAAAAGAATGAATGTATGTTAATAAAATGCAAATTTTCGAAAGTTCAACTTCTCACTGATTGCTTCCCGCGCTGTTTGTTTACAAATTAACCCTTTCAGTCACAATGTCCAATATATTCGACTACAGCCCATACAATTCATACAGAATGGGTTTATTTTCATGTCTTAAAGCAGTTCAGAGATGCTTTTGGTGTAAAATGCACTGTTCTGGACACAGGGGTGATTTTTTGTAATGAGTCAATGAAAACTTAAATAATGACATGTTAGAGACATATTCAAACAATTTTATTACATTTGTAAGCAATAATAGAATTTTATATTCATTTTCCAATAAACGTATCAGAGAATTCTGTGCCAAAAAAATAATTCATGTTCTATGCAATTAAAAATGAACCACAACGATAACCCTCACACATGAAAATTAACCAACACAACAACCCTCAATTTGAAATTGACCAACACAACAACCCTCCATTTTCAGTTTGTATGGAGGCGCGAATATCAGCTGTGAGGCGAGAGTATCAGCTGTGGGGCGAGAGTATCAGCTGTTATGTGAGAGTATTGGTGCATTTTATGTGTGTATTGTCGGTTTTTTCACACTTCTCCCCCGAGTTTCCAATCGCTTATCGACAATACACACATAAAATGCACCAATACTCTCACATAACAGCTGATACTTAGTCCCCACAGCTGATACTGCTGACCCCATACAAACTGAAAATGGAGGGTTGTTGTGTTGGTCAATTTCAAAATGGAGGGTTGTTGTGCTGGTCAATTTTCATGTGTGAGGGTTATCGTTGTGGTTCATTTTTAATTGCATAGAACATTAATTAATTTTTTGCACAGAAATCTGTGATACGTTTATAGAAAAATGAATATAAAATTCTATTATTGCTTACAAATGTAATAAAATTGTTTGAATATGTCTCTAACATGTCATTATTTAAGTTTTCATTGACTCTACAAAAAATCACCCCTGTGTCTAGAACAGTGCATTTTACACCAAAAGCATCTCTGAACTGCGATGATTTGGTGTTTAATTTGTAAACAAACAGCACGGGAAGCAATCAGTGAGAAGTTGAACTTTCGAAAATTTGCATTCTATTAACATACATTCATTCTTTTCAGATAAAAATCATAATAACACATCAAGCAAGTGCATCCAGCAATGCCACGCGAGCGAAATTGTGTCCGAAAGTGCTTGGGAACACGAAATTTTTACTGGGCTCCGGCTGGGCACCTATGACGGTCACCAGGGTGCCGTCTGGTGTTTGGACGTCGATGCTGATATTTGGCGCTGGTGATATGACCACCAAGATTTGGGATGTAAAGTTTGGTACTGTAATCGCGTCCATACCGGCCAAGTCGTCGGTGCGCACCTGCAATTTCAGTCACTCTGGCAATCAGGCAGCTTATTCGACGGAAAAGGCTATGTGTCCGAATTCGGAACTGCGGAGCATGATCCCATTCTGCGCATACCCATGTTGCAGTAAAAGATCACGTCAATGCTGTGGGGTCCACTAGATGAGACCATCATCACTGGTGTGTATAAATTGTTGAATGTAGTGAAAAATATGTACTAAAGTTTAGTTTTGTAGGTCATAATAATGGACAAATTTCTACCTGGGACATACGCAAGAGCGACAGAGAGATCAATTCGGTAAATGACCACACAGTGGCGCATCTGGAAGGGCTTCCCAGTTCGAAACGGTAAAAATTGATTATAAAAAGATACTTCATTTGCTAATTCGCTGCCGATTGGTGCTGTTCTGTTTAGCATTAGCACTGGAGAGCAATCTGCAGGTCCCCATATCCAACCAACTTTTGTATTTATCCAAAAGCGTGTAAAGAGTAACGAAAAGAATAAAACAAACCTGGCGATGTTTGGAAGTAAGATCAATAACACCGCGGAGCTCTTGAACAAAGGCCGACGGGATGTGGCAAGACTGGCCACTGGCCCATTGGAGACCACGCGGCAAAAATGGGGATTCCATATAACACCAGCTGTCACAGCTGTGAAACCCCGGATGAGAAGGAAACCGTTCACCATTTCCTCTGCGCCTGTCCGGCCTTAGCAAGAAGGAGATGGAAAACGCTAGGAAAACCGATATTTCAGACTTTCGAAGAGATAGCAAAGTGCAGCGTAAACTCTCTTCTCTCTTTCATTAACCTCTCGGACTGGATATAAGCATATGCATGGATAGATACATATAAGTCCAGATGACACCACACAATATACCTTGGGGTACCTACCGGGAATAGTGGTATCAAAACGGCGCTAACGCGCTAATTGGATGTTGGAACATCACCACTTAAACCAACCAACCAACCAAGATCAATAACAAAATATATGTCAAAACCAGAAGAAATCGACAAAGGCAATTTTATTCATATTCATTTAGAGTTTTTAACAAAAAACTTCTGTATAGAGTGTTATAGCGCTGGAGAGTTATTTGTTGTATTTTTCAAGTGCTAAGTGTGCCAAAAAGAATTTCAATCTCCTTACACGAATAATATACAGAACAGTCAATTGTAATGGAATTAAATATGCTAAAATTATGCGCTCAATTCTTCTGCAAGCACTTTGATTTCGGTCGCCCAATTGCCAACTCCTCGATTTCATCAGTTCGCATGCCAGCCAACTCCTGTCTAGCTTACAAGAAGGAGTTGCTTTCTGCAGCAACACGGGTTGACCCAGCATGGCTGCCAATTGTGCAGCATTGGGTGCACATAATAACATAACAAATAACATAAAAACATAAAGTTTATAAGATGTATGCATTTTTTATTGAAATAATTGACAATTATGAAAATAATAACATAACAAAGTTTAGAAAATAGGTCTGTTTGGCAGAGAACAATTTGTACGAATTCGTACAAATTTGTACAAATTTTTACTGGATCCTGTTTGTTGACGCCAAATCTCCAGTAACGAGAGAGAAACTGAGAGCGTAAAGTGACAGTTCATTTCGTGAGAACTTGCAAGTTTTTACTGGAGAAATTTTGTCCAGTAACTTTTTGCCAGTAAGAAGAAGAACAAGAAAAACATATGACTGGCTGGCATATGATCGACTGCAAAGAAAAATAAATTTTGTAAACATTGGGAGGAAAATGCAGCCGGCAAAGAAATTGTGCGTTCACGAGTCTGCTGACCAGCAACCGTCTTGCTCAGCTTTACTTGCTGCAGCTAAAAGGGAAGAATCGTAGATTGAGGCCAACCAACCATTTGCCTTTTGCATACAATTTCTATTTGAACTGAATTTTCCCTATCGCTTCAAACCTCAAATGAAACTTTTAGATTCGCTGTTTCGTTCTTTAACCCTCCTGTTTATACCCTTTTTACTGTGTATTGTGAGTGGGCCAAGTCCCAGTGGTGTAACCAAGAGTTAAAACTTGCAAATTCTAACAAATTGCTGTTTGTTCACTTTTTTGGATAGTTTCATCTTTGGTAGCGTAAGTTCGCTTACTCTCCTGATATTTTTTACTGGATAATTTTTACTGGAAATCTGGCCAAACAGACCTAATGTATGCATTTTTTATGGAAATAATTGACAATTATGAAAATAATAACGTGCATCGTATTAATACGCCTTTTTCTAAAATAATACGAAAGACAAGCTCCTCTAAATTGCAACTTTGCGCTTTGTTCTAACTTCAACGCGACCACACTGTTGAATCTTAACAGCCAATAGGTCTGTTTGGGAACGAATAATTTGTACGAATTTGTAGGCAAATGGAAACAGCAAAGAAATTGTGCGTTCGCAAGTCTGCTGACCCACAACCGTCTTGCTAAGCTTTTCCTGCTGCAGCTGAAAAGGAAAAATCGCAGATTGAGCGCAACGAACCATTTGCCTTTTGCATTAATATTTTTACTGGATAATTTTTACTGGAAAAGTTCCCAAACAGACCTATTCACTGACCCAGTAGACGACGCCATGACACCTCACACAGATGGTGTATGTGAAATGCAAAAAATGGTCAAAATATCGCTTCCCCTCCCAGTTTCGAATCAAGTTATCACTGGCAGTGGTAAAGGCATAACACTTACTGCAGGGCAACATCAATTTTTCAGTGCGTCAGATCGCATTTCCGACGATTTATATGCGTACGTTAACCCCATGTAATGGCGTTGAGTGAGACCCAGGTGTATGAGGCTGCAGATCCACTGGATTTTCACATTCCTGGGCACCACTTACTGCCATTATTTTCTCCCCACAGGGGTCTTGCCCTTTATGAGTGCAGCAATGTTGCGTACCAGTGCCAGCAGCAACTATACACTACGTATGCCGAATTTAGCTCCATGTGGGTTAAATTCAATATCCAGTCACACATTCTGCACTTATGCTTTCTGAATAGAAGCCCGAATTCAAGGAGAGATTTTACTTATAACAAGTTTGATCTTCTCTCTGATTCTATTTCTCACATTCTGGAATCGTATCCGAATAGTGAAGTTGTAGTTGCTGGTGATTTCAATATTCATTATTCCAATTGGCTACGCCTTCCAGCCACACAACTCCTGAAGGCTTATATGTCGAGCTCTATACCGAGTCTAATAATCTGACTCAAATAGTGCATGAACCAACGCATATCCCCTGCGTTGCGGGGCAAGCTCTCAATACTCTAGACCTTTTTCTCACTTCACAACATGAAAAATATGATGTTGAAATGCACGCACCTCTTGGAAACTCAGACCATTGTACCATTTTGGCGTCTTTCTCATATTCTTCTATCCGCAATGCTTCGCCCTTAGCCCCAAAGCGCCTATTGTGGATGTATGATAAAGCTAACTGGAGTGGACTTAATGAATTTTTCGCCCATTTCAATTGGAAATTGTGTTTCCTAGATAGAAACATAAATGCCGCAGCCACAATGGTTGAAGAAATGATATTATTAGGAATGAGGTCCTCCATCCTTAGGTTTAATGCAAATATGCTTATTAGATATTTGCAATCTCTGGTTTAATGAGACATGTAGACATTGCTGTCAGGTCCAAAGTGGAAGCTTTCAGAACATGGCAGGATAGAAATCGATGTAATGCCATCCTAAGGCGCCAAAAGTTTCTGCACGAACAGCGCCAAAGGAAGAAAGTTCTTCAATGCCAACGTGGCAGTAAGAACTTTTGGTCATTCGTTAAGAGAGTGAATAATCAAACATCGTCTTCAATTCCAACTCTTCTTAACAATCATGAAATCATCACTCACTCGGTTGATAAAGCTAATTTACTGGCTAAAATTTTTGCAGAGAATTCCCCTTTGCCCCCTAGCGATCAACCACTACCCGTAGTAGATAACGTTTCTTGCACCATGCCAGAAATTCATTTTCGCACTCGGGCAGTTAAAAGAGTGCTTGCGAATCTCGATGTAAATAATGCTCCATTACGCAAACTCTTTAACATGTCATACACCACAGGTGTATTTCCGGCATGTTGGAAGTTAGCAAATGTTCAAGCAGTTCCCAAAAATGCAAGACTACTGACTCTGCGAACTACCGGCCCATAGCAATTTGTTTGGTGCTTTCCAAAGTAATGGAAAGCATTGTAAATTTCAAAGTCGTGAACTATCTGGAGCACAATAAATTGCTAAGTGACCGCCAATACGGCTTTCGAAGACAGCGGTCGACGGGAGACCTTGTGGCGGTCCTCACCGAGAAATGGAACCATAGTGTTCTAAACCTCGGTGAAAGCAAGGTTGTTGCATTGGATATTTCCAAGGCCTTTGACCGACACATTCGATGTACCAAAAAATCGATTTTGATACTCGCATAACAGACCGTTCTACGACAAGAATTGATTTATTGTTTACAAACTCAAACGCTGTACATTGTGAACGGATGGATGAGTATCAGATTTCAGACCGTCAAACGATAAAATTTACTGTTAAAAAAAACCTTAACTATCAAATGAGAAGTAGTACCAAAATAATATCATGGGAATTATATGACAATGAAATACTTATGACGCTCCTACGACAAGAGAATTTTAGTTTCTTTAATCAGTTTGACTTAGAAGACAAGGTGTTATTCATCAATAATACTATTATGGACGTTATGCAAAATCTTACTTATGAAAAATTAATAAAGCTTAAAATAATGAACAAGTGGTATGACAAGGAGTTAGCAGTTCTAAATAAAAACAAGTTAAAATTGTACGAGCGAGCGCGAACAACGGGAGTATGGGACGAATATAAACACATCAAAACATTATATAAGAAATTAATTAGAAAAAAGAAGACTGAGTTTTTGGAACATAAAATTGCCAGCAATAGACATGATAGTAAATTGATGTGGAAATTTTTAAAGCAAACCATTTGCATGACGGAGGAAAAGACCCACATAACGAAAATATTAATAAAAGGACAGTTGTACGAAGAGGAAAAGGAATTAGCAAACAACTTAAACAAATATTTCTTGGAGAGCGTAGAAGAAATAATTGACAACATACAATATAGCGGCACAAATTTATATCAGAGACCATTATTTACAGCGCTTAACACTGAACTTAAATTCATGAAAGTCACAGTAAAGGACATTGAAGACGTAGTTAATAAATTTAAAAACAAAAAAGGGGGTAAACAATTATTATCAGAAGGCGTGTTGAAGGACTCAATACCATACCTCGGCTACTTCTACACCCAAATAATAAATGACAGTCTCGAAGAAGGAATCTTTCCGGAAGTATGGAAAACCTCTGTAGTCGTTCCTATTGAAAAGGTCAAAGGGACCCTAAAAGCAGAGGAGCTGCGACCAATTAATACCTTACCCTTAGAAGACAATAAAATAATAATTCCACAACAGTCGGGATTCAGGCATAAGCATTCGTGCGAGTCAGCGTTAAACCTAGTGTTGGCAGAATGGAAAGTAGACTTGAACAACAAAAAATCGATTTTGGCTGTGTTCATTGATCTCAAAAGAGCCTTTGAGACTATAGATCAGGACATTCTATTACGCAAGTTGTCTTTAATTGGTATAAGGAATATTGAATTAAAATGGTTTAGAAGTTTTCAAAAATCAAAAAATCAAAGTCAAAAATACTGCAGCATGAAATAGAATGAAAGAATTTTTTTTCACCACTTAATAGCCATTGAATTATCTGTTAAATGCATATAACGGTTTTCCAAAATCAGAGTAATAGCAAACGCAATGGACCTAAACGCGAAGCGTAATTCTGTGATCGCACTTTTTTTGGCTGGAAAATCGACTTCTGCAATAGTTTCAGGGTTGAAACATTTGCGCATAAATAGAGTTTTTGTTTTTCGCACCATACAACGATACAAGGAGACCGGCTCTATTAAAAAACGGTATGGTGGTGGCCGTCAACCAACTGCGACGTCCGCTGAGGACGTAAAAAAGGTGAGAAGCAAATTATCCCGAAATCCTCGTCGCAGCGAAAACTTGATGACAAAGGACATAGGTGTTTCGCCCGCAAGCATGAATCGAATCTTGAGGAATAAGCTAAAGGTGCAGCGTTTTAAAATTCAAAAGGTTCAATACCTTACGGCAACCAAAAGAAAATGAGACTCCTTAGAGCAAAAGCGCTGCGTCAGAGGCTCGTATGTGGTGAGTTCAAAAATTGTGTGTTCACCGACGAAAAAATTTTCACCGTGCAGCAGTTTGTCAACAAGCAAAATGACAGAGTTTGGCTGAGACAACGCCCCGCTATCAACGAAGACCAACTGCGAGCCTATCGACGCCAAAAACCCGCGTCTGTGATGGTTTGGGCCGGAGTAACCGAAAAAGAACGCACACCGCTTGTTTTTGTTCCTGAAGGAGTGAAAATTAACGCTCGATCATACCAAGATATTGTACTGGAAGGTTGCTTGAAACCTTGGGCAACCAAGCTTTTCAAAAAAGAGCGTTGGATATTCCAGGACTCTGCACCTGCTCATAAGGCTCGAACTACGAAGTGTTGGCTTCAACGCAACGCACCAGCGTTCATTTCGACAACGGAATGGCCATCGTCTTCTCCAGACCTCAATGCTATGGACTTTGCCATATGGGGCATTTTGGAAAGGTCTCGCAAAAAAAATATGAATGCATCGATGCCCTAAAACGTGCCCTGATCCGTGAGTGGACGAAAATTCCGCAGGGTGTAATTCGAGCTTCTTGCGATGCATTTACCAGTCGATTGGCTGCTGTTATTGAGTCAAAAGGAGGTCATATTGAAAATTAAATAAAAGTCCTTAAAAAGAATATAGTTTTTGACAATTTGAGACCAATTTCAAATAAAAATTACTAATACTCGTTAAAGAAACCACTATTTAACATGTTACACTTCAATTGAAATACCCTGTATGTATACAATATGTTTTGTGTTTATAGGCTAGTCTAAATGTTATTACAAAATATGTATATATATTATTTTTTTTAACATCTCTTGTTGTTGCTTGCTATGTTATTATCTACTAGAAATTTCTTAAGGTTATTATTATGTAGTATCTTATGTTTACTGTTATGTCTACTGTGCAATTTACTCCATTCCTTTCTATGATTTTGTATGGTAAGGACTCTGTAGTTTCTTATTTGTTTATAATCTTATAAAAACTAAACCTCCTATTTCTAATTGCGTCTTAATTGTATTCTTATCATAGTTGGTTTTTTTCAATTTTATTAAACGAGCCAACGCGCAGGGGATACCCCTATAAATGCAAGGCATTGCGCTGGTTCAGGAAGGATACAAAGGTTGGGAGAAAGGATGTTGGGTGAAGAATTTATGGACTCTTGCCATGAACCCATCAAGATTATAAGTGCTGGGGAAAATATCTGCAGGGTGGAATACCCGGAGTGATGGCAGCAAGCTGCTTATCTCCACTGAGATACCGACCGAAAAAGTATCGGTAAAATAAAACCACACAAGCCACGTTTCGACGGTGTTCCAAGGAGTCAATAGAGCTGGATGCCCTACTGTCCCCTATAAGCTTAATCGCACGGTTTTGCACCCGATCCAGGAGCTCCAAATGGTTTTTTGAAGCCCCTGCCCATAAGTGCGAGTTAAACTCCATTTTAGGTCGGATATAGGTGGTATAAATAATGCGGAGATCGGACGGGGTTAAGTATTTTTTGCACCGCTTTAGGAAGCCGAGGCACTTGGCTGCTTCTTTCGATACGCCAAAAATACGATC